>JAZGTH010000038.1:5225000-5340000 GCA_036877525.1 Chromobotia macracanthus | reverse complement strand
ACATATTTGGGGAACGTGATTTCCCTGAAGAAAACCGAGAAAGACGGAAGTACAGGGAAATACGACAGGATGATGGTGATGATGCGGAATATACTCCAGCTACTCCACAATTGAGATCGCTCACCAAAACGATTTATAAAATAATTCGTTTGGTACACCATTTACAGAATGTCACCACAAAAATTAAAGACAACCAACCAATCACTTTTCAGAGAGTCAAGAAGTTTTTGGTTGATGTAGTTAAGCCCGTGACCCTCACAGATAATACAAGGGATCTGTTAGAGGGCAATGCAAAGAATTGGGCTTACACAACGCAGCTGATCTTAGAACAGCACTATGAAACTCTCATTGAGCAAACTATGGCAGACTTAAAGAGACAGGTACATACAGATGAATGGGGCTTGGCATTTGAGATTGCTAAAAAATGGGCCAGACGAAATTTTCAACGAAGAATGAGCCCTGCAATCTTTGAACAAGCTGAAGCCCTTATTGCAGCGGAACTACCAAAAAGAGGAACGCAGGTTGGGGAGGAAGGTCTCGTAGATCGATCAGATCTAACTATTAACCAAGTCAGACCTATGACCGAGACGCACACCTCACCGCCACCGAATCGAGTTTATGTGACCACCGCAATCCAGACATCACCGATTCCGGTGAGAACAAAAAAGAGCGCAAAGGGCACAGAAGTTCAGACTTCCCCAGTCCCTTTGGTCGACTGGAATTTTGATGAGGACTTTCCTCCTTTGCCTCAGCCCGGCGTAACATTGATCCAACAAGGGACCGATGAACCCAGGGAACAAAGAGTGAAAAAGCCAAAAAGGCTTTCTGAGATAGCTTCTCCATCTGTAAAAAGTGGTGAGAGCAAAACAAGAAAGATTGACTTGCTCCCCTTAGATTGCTCTGGACACAAAATGGTCGCCCACTCGTCTAATGACCCGCCATTCTCCCCATTTTCATCGCCTATTGATTTTGATTTGGAATTATCCACTTATTCGGTTTCACCAATAGTATCGGAAAGCCCAAAGCAGGTTCCCATTGGTGAACTAGTTGAGTTGGATTCGGACACCGAAGGACATTCTCCTACAGTAGAACAAACGGGCAAAGAAATGCCAACATTTAGAAATGTGTCACCAACAGATACTGGGACAAAACTCCCGTTGGTCCACAGACACCTCTGACGCCTTCAAGTAGACCCATTAGACACATTAATACAGCCAGAAAGCTGTCTGATTGGAGTCTCACTCTAAAGAAAAAGTGGGTCATCATTGGTGACTCCAACTTATCGAGAATTCCTACTTTTAAGGTACCTGATCTACAAATTGACAGTTTTCCAGGTGCTAAATTTCAACACGCCGGTAATTTGCTTAACAAAGCCATAGTGACCACAAAGGTGGAGAAAATAATTTTGGCTTTCGGTTTGAATAATAGACAGCAGCGACAAGGTGCGACAGCGGTCAAAGAGTTGCAAAGGGCATGTAAGGCCGCTAGGGATAAATTACCAGAGGTGGACCTATATGTTCCATTGATTAATTTTTCGAGAACATTACCTTTGGAGGAACAAATGATGCTGGAGCATATTAACGCGTACATCCGGAAAAATTTGACGTGTCTTCCATTGTTGCCTTCAACGAAGTTCGCTGTTGAGAGTGATGGAGTTCATTGGAAAGCAGAGACGGCGAAGGCCATGTTAGAACATTGGGCCTTTCAATTAAACTTGTAGCTCCCCAAAGCCATATGGATGGTGATAAAGTTCATGGTGAAATGATCATTAATTTATCAAAGAACTTTGTTCTCACTCCTTCGCAAACCTCCCTTCTACAAAAAGGTCTCACGTTCGTCCCCACCTTGAATCTGGCTAAAAATCAAAAAAAGCAATTACAAATGGATTTACAGCAGTACCACAGAAGAATTAAACTAGAAACATTTTATGAAGGAAAAAAGAAAAAATCTACAAAATGTCCTTTTACCCTTAATTCCGATTGGTCCCCCCCATTAACCCAATTACCCAGACAGATTCGTCAGATCATTATAGCAGATAATTATGCTTTTAAACATCTTAACTGGGGCCAAAAGTCCGAGAATAATTTGACTAATTCTGAGATTAGGGCTTTACGAGAATTACAGTTTAACAAAACTATTGTTATTAAGCCAGCAGACAAGGGGAACGCAATAGTTATTTTGGATAGAGACCAGTATATTTGGGAAGGGGAGAGACAGCTGAACGTTCCGGATCATTACGTGAAATTGTCAGAACCTATATATATGAATACTATGAAGGAGGTGGCTGTCATTTTGGATGATTTGCTCGAACACAGATACATAAATAAAAAACAAAAGGATTATTTGATAGGGAGAGGTACACCTAGACCTAGGAGATTTTATTTGTTACCTAAAATCCACAAGGAACCAGACAAATGGAGTGTGCCAGGGGAAATTCCCCCTGGTAGGCCCATAGTATCGGACTGCAATAGCGAAACTTATCATGTAGCTGAATTCATCGAGTATTACTTAAATCCTCTTTCTCAGAAACACCCCAGTTATCTTAAAGATTCGTATGATTTCATAGAAAAAATTGGCAAACTTAAAATTCCCCCCAACGCATTTTTATTTACCATAGATATTGACAGTTTGTATACTAACATAGAGACAGAAGCCGGTCTAGAGGCTGTACGGAAATGCTTTGACAGATATCCAGATCCCAAACGACCAGACAAACAGATAATTGACCTTTTGAAGATAAATTTAACAAAGAATGACTTTGAATTTGATTCTAAATTTTATTTACAGATCAAGGGCACTGCCATGGGCAAGAAATTTGCCCCCTCGTATGCGAACATCTTCATGGCAGATTGGGAAGAAATGGCCCTAAATACAGCAGTTAGCAAACCCTTACACTACTATAGGTTTCTGGATGATATATGGGGGATATGGACTTTTACAAAGGAGGAATTCTTACAATTTGCCAATCACCTTGATACTCTACACAGATCGATTAAAATTACATACACAATTCATGACACTGCAGTCAATTTTTTGGATGTGATTTCCTATAAAGGACCTAGATTTCATAGTACTGGTTTCTTGGATTTTAGAGTTTACTTTAAAGATACTGACACACATTCGCTTTTATTCAAAACTAGCTATCATCCCAAACACACATATAAGGGAATTGTAAAATCACAATTGTTAAGGTTCCATAGAATATGCACTGATGAGGAACGCTTCTTTGAAGCCACTCGAACACTTTTTTCGGCCCTCAGGAAAAGAGGCTATTCGAGATCTTTCCTGAGGAATTCTCTTAAAACTTTTCGCAACACAACAGTTAAGGTCGACGAGAATCCAAAAATCATTCCCTTAGTTTCTACTTTTTCTGAAGTAGGTGTACAGCTGAATAGAGCAGCTAAGTCTAATTTCCAAAAATTTCTTTCCAACACTCCCTATCTACAAAAACATAAAATAATTGCGGCATATAGAAGGAATAAAAATCTAAAAGACTGGTTAGTTAAAAGCAAATTAACACCAATAAATTACACTAAAAGACGCAATAAACACAAATATTTTCAACCCAAACAATGGGTTGTAAATCGGTTTACTAAACAGATTTACAAAATTGATATCCCTCTCATTCCTCAAACAACAAACTGTGTTTATTTGATAACATGTGACAAGTGCCTAATACAGTATGTGGGACAAACCAAAAATTCAATCATGACAAGAATGCATCAACATGTCTACAATATAAAGAACAAATTAAAAACCCAAAGATATGTTGTGAAACACTTCCTCTTTCACGGCATCAATTCATTAAAGGTCATGGGCCTACAGAGTAACCCGTTATGGTCATTAAAAGACAGATTAGCCATTGAAAAACAATGGATTCGTCGTTTGGACACCCAACATCCCAGGGGACTAAATGAACAAGCAAATTACACTTGAAAATCCTAACCAAACTCATTCCTAAACCTAAACCACTTAAACCTGAGTTCCCTAACCCAACCCATCCCTAAACCTAAGTCATTTATACTTGACATCCTTAACCCACCCCAATCCTAAACCTAAGTTATTTAAACCTGAGATCCCAGACCCACCCCATTCCTAACCCTAAGCCACTTAAACCTGATATGCCGGACCCACCCTATTCCTAACCCTAAGTTAGGAACCCCTTAAGGCAAACCCCTAATTTGATAAGCCCTACTCAATTAAAACCTAAATTTAATATTTAATTTGACTTCATTTTAACATTAAAATTTGAAACCCCATGACTAAAATTTAAAAATGTACGACCCAGAATACTTCTTTTAATTTTACCCCTAAGGTGAATAACCTTATCCCTGGTTGGTCTCTGGTGGTGGTTTGTCCTGGGTGAGGGAAGGACAGAGCACAACCTCGCCTCAGACTCTTAGGAGCCTGGGGTTTGGAATTTCATTCCCTAAACCTCACAGACCTAAAAATCTAACTAAATTAAACCTAAACAACTCAACCCCAACCATAACTAATCTTAAACCTCACAGACCTAACCCTAAATTAACCTCTGGATTGACCGGGATGGTGGGGGGGCTTTGGGGGCTTCTGGGGGCTCTGCGCTTGGGCCTCGTTTGGGTGCGGGGCGGCCAGTGGTGAGAAGGCCCGTGCATAACCGGGCCCGGTCCCTTTGGGGACTGGGCTCTGGACTTACATACCTAATTTGGGACAATTAGAAAATCCAAGGTGGAAGCTGAGTCAATGTGGACATGGCTGTGGACAGGAAGGACAGTGCACAACTTGGTCTCGGACTCTTTGGGGTCTGGGACCTTGATTTTCAAATCCTAACCTAACCCTCAATAAACTAAACCTACATAATTTAACCAAAAATCACAATTAACCCTTTACTTCTAAACCAACTACCTACTTCAGGTTTTCTGGATTGACCGGGATGGTGGGGGGGCTTTGGGGGCTTCTGGGGCTCTGCACTTGGGCCTCATTTGGGTGCGGGGTGGCCAGTGGTGAGAAGGCCCGTGCATAACCGGGCTCGGTCCCTTTGGGGACTGGGCTCTGGATTTACATACCTAGACACTCCAACTATAACTAATCCTAAACCTCACAGTGTGAAATTTCAATAAATTTATCTGGACAACCACAACCCTTGTTAAACTAAACCTAAATAACCCAACCATAACTAATCCCAGATTTTGGGCAGTGCTTTGGGTTGACCTCGGGAGGGTGCGGGGGCTGGGGGGCCTCCTGGGGCTGTGTGTTCGGGCCTCGTCTGGCAGTGAGGCGGCCAGTGGTGAAAAGGACTGTGCACAACCGGGCCCAGTTCCCTTCAAGGACTGGGCTCTGGATCCATAAACCTAGTAATTGTGACCTGGAAAAAAAATAATAAAGTCTCCAAGACCCATGTTACCAGTGAGGGAGAAACTGTGTGAAACATGTCAGTGTCCTGCCTTCCTGTCCTGGATCTTTCTAGATTATTTCGCCAGGATCCTAACATGTCCTGTGTTTTGTGTCATGTTGTTTTGATCCTGACTCCTTGTCTTAGTTCTTGTTTCTTGGAGTCAGGATCTGAACGTGCGCTCTGGGTCCTCGTCTCGTGTGGAAGCACATGGCCTATGTTTTGTTTACATTCGCCATGTGCTCTCCGGTCACGCGTCTTGGCCCCGCCCCCTTGTTCTCTTGTCTCGTTTGCGCGCATGTCGCGCACCTGTTCCTTGTTTGTCCGTGTGCTATTTAATGCCCTCGTGTTTTCTGTCTCTTGTCGGTTCGTTCTCTTTTCTTGTATCTCGTTTCCCGTTACTCAAGTCTTGTCTTGTTTCCCGCTTCTAGTGCCTCGTCCTGTCATAGTAAGTCTAGCTGTGTTCTTGTCAAGTCGTGTTCTTGTCAAGTCATGTTCTTGTCAAGTCGTGTTTATGTCCTGCGTTAGCGTTCTGTCGTTTCCCGTTTAAGTTTTATTTTTGCTCCTGGTTTTGGAGCCCTCTTTAGTTCTAGTTATAATACAGTTTCTGTTCACGTTTTACCTCCCTCGTGGGTTGTTGTTTTGTTCTTTTGTTAATAAAGAGAGATTTTTTTCAGTTTAACGCTGTCTGCGTCTGGGTTCGTTTTTCCGTGTAACCTGGCAAAACCCCTAACCCTAACCTTTTCAGGAGAGAAAACCTGAGAACGTACATTGTATGATAAATGCAGAACAGTAGATGCAAGAGGACAAAAAAAACAATGGGACCCACAGAACTAAAAATATGAGCAATAACAAGACCTTTGTAAAACTGACTTTGACAAATGGCTCAATTAAGCACAGAGTTTGTACAACAACGTTGTAACATCTGTAAACATCATCTAGTTGTGTTTGTAAATGAGATTTGCATTTACCTAATCCTAATCACGAAAATAAAAACTTTGTACAGTGTTTAATTCAACTTTGTACAGACTTGCATTTCGTTGATAAATCACACGTAACGGCGCATTCAAACAGACGGTCTTGCATTTCGTTGATAAATCACACGTAACGGCGCATTCAAACAGACGGTCTTGCATTTCGTTGATAAATCACACGTAACGGCGCATTCAAACAGACGGACTTGCATTTCGTTGATAAATCACACGTAACGGCGCATTCAAACAGACGGACTTGCATTTCGTTGATAAATCACATGTAACGGCGCATTCAAACAGACGGTCTTGCATTTCGTTGATAAATCACATGTAACGGCGCATTCAAACAGACGGACTTGCATTTCGTTGATAAATCACATGTAACGGCGCATTCAAACAGACGGACTTGCATTTCGTTGATAAATCACATGTAACGGCGCATTCAAACAGACGGACTTGCATTTCGTTGATAAATCACATGTAACGGCGCATTCAAACAGACGGTCTTGCATTTCGTTGATAAATCACATGTAACGGCGCATTCAAACAGACGGACTTTTTTGTTGATAAATCATGTAGCATTCAAACAGAGGTTGCTTGATAAATCACATGTAACGGCGCATTCAAACAGACGGACTTGCATTTCGTTGATAAATCACATGTAACGGCGCATTCAAACAGACGGACTTGCATTTCGTTGATAAATCACACGTAACGGCGCATTCAAACAGACGGTCTTGCATTTCGTTGATAAATCACATGTAACGGCGCATTCAAACAGACGGACTTGCATTTCGTTGATAAATCACATGTAACGGCGCATTCAAACAGACGGACTTGCATTTCGTTGATAAATCACACATTTAAACAAATGACGTTCTGTCGTTGATAAATTACCTTTAACAGCGTGTTTAAATGGGCGGTCTTACCTTTAGTTGGTAAATCACATTGAACAGGAAATTAAACAAAGTGACTTTCTAAGGATGCGGCGTTTTTCAAATCCGTGTGAACCCGCCGAAATTATTGAAGGAACTAGAGTTTGCCATTTCCGCTTTTATAACCAATCATTATCAGCAATGACCTTTCCAGCCAATTAGCATTTAGTATTACTGTAGTACGTCATCAACCCGCTTCTATAGAAGGTCTTAGTTTAGATCTGTTCAGATTTCTTTCAAAATATCTAAAGTCATCAAAACTGACATGTCAATTGAAAAATGACTGTAAGAAATAGAAAAAATATTTTGTGATAAAAATTTAAGGTGTTTGGTTTTTCATGAGTCTTACGAGCGTCTCAATCTTATTGGTTCACTTCCGCTCTCCCGCTTCAGTGCATGTGAGGCCTGACTGTAGAGAGCTACGCAGTCTGATCATTCTTCTCAGACAAAATACACAAAACAATAAAAAAAAAATCAATAATTCATTAAAGTGTGTTGCATGAGTATGATTCCTTACCTTGGAACAAAGTTTTTTGTGGTTTGTCTGTAAACAGAGGGAATGCAATGTATTATTGAATGTATTATTTAAATAATTCGTATGTCACACAGTCGTGGTAATGCTTCTCTTTGTAAACACAGTGACGCATAAAACACTACATCCTGAGCAGAAAACATACACATCTGTGATGTTTGCATGATGGGATTCAAATGAAAGTGAGCATTTAGAATTGACAGCCTATCGGATATTTAAAATGTCTCGAATAAAACACCCTTGAAATAAAATCCCTTTAAAATATTGAATTTTTCCTTGTAACTTCCTCCCTTTAAATTTTGCTTTTATTTATAATTTTTATATTTTTGGACTATATGGTTCTGGTTATGTACACACACTGTGGGTATTGATTTAAATATGTAATGTGCATTTGTTATATTTTCATATGCATATTTACATCTTGATTTTGTAAACTATTGTTTAATAAAAAATAGTTTCATATTCTGTGCACAATCCAGACATATATAGAGATCTGTGGTGGCAAAAGGTGGAGGAAAATTTTTAATTTGGCAAAAATATAAAATATTTAAAAAAAATATCTTATATCTTGTATAAAATATAGAGTAAAAAGCAGATGTGTGATACTGGAGAATCTTTTGTTTTGGTGGAACTTGAGTTTTCTCACTGTTTGATATTTTTGCAGAATTGCCTGTACTAAAATGTTTTCTGTAAAGCAGCTTTGCAACAATGCACACTGAGAAACAAAATCAGAAATTACAGAAACCTGTAACATCACGCCAGCAGAGGGAGCCCTCACCGGAATACTGACTGCTCATGCTCCCTCTGCTGAACTCTGAACTTTGAACTATGAACTTACTTCCTGTTTGGCAGCTATATAAACCTTGCTGCCACATGGCCACGTTGCGAAGTATTGCCAGCTTTACACCTGATACTAAGCATTCTCTTTTACTGCCTGCTTTCCTGTGTTACCTATTGTTTGGTTCTCGTTTTCTGATTTTTGCCTAGCCCCTTTGTTTGACAACTGGATCGGACTGTTTGTTTAGATATTGATTCTCTGCCTGGATTTACGACCTCTGATTTACGTCTCTCCGTTTTGTTGTGTTGCATGGTTGGACTGTCTATGTGTATTACGACCCTTTGCCTGTACTTTCGACTTTGATTATCGATAACCCCAATAAACATCCGCAACTGGATCCTGCTTCAGCTTCTGCCTCAGCCCCCTTACAAAACCAGAGCTGAACCAATGGACATTTATATTTGCAGACTATTTTGTAGCTCAGAATCATATACCACCTTCACATGACTCAAAGTAGTAACAAAGTGCTGCATTTCAAGAAAAGGTTTTTTAAATGCAAGACGTTCTGCAGACACTCAGTGGCTGTGTTTGGATCCGCCCTCCCCCCTCTAAACAATCCACCCATGACACCCTTGCAAATAAATACCAAATACAAATGCTGCATCACCTGATCATTTTGAGCTGTTCAACTCAACTGTCCTCATACAGGCCTTAAAAATGAATGTATTTGACTCAAGTGTTAATACAGCTAATATGTAGAACTTTTATTTCTATTATTAGATTAATGCCTATTACATTTCTTAAAATAATTGTATTTTATTGAACATTACTAAGTAATCAAGATTGATGATGACCCCTTTACCCAGCAAACATGCCTGTGTGGGCCCACTGTGGGTAAGTGTGGGTTTACACCTGGCAACGGGTATTTAAGCTGGGGTCTGAGGTAACTGAAGCCTGACAGAAAGTTTTTCTGAGGTAAAGTATTTTAAAACCTTTTTTTTAAAGTATGCCTTTAATACAAATATCGGTTGCAATTGAACGTATTAATAAAACGTATACAGATACAAATCTTGAATAAGTACAAACGGTCTGAGGTAACAGTTCATTTTTTCTCAAGCTACAGGCCTTTTTTAATCACAAAATAAATAAAGTTTTGTGTTCTCAGTGGCACGTGAGCTACACTCACACATACACTGAAAGAGAGCAAGCAGAAGACAGAGAAGGCTCACACACAGGGCCAGACAAAATCTTCAGACTTTTTTGCAATTTGTGGGCTATTTCTGATTTATTTTTTAAAAGAAAGGAAGAGTGTGTCTTTCTCAAGCCAGCATAAATATTTATCTAAACAGTTTCTTAACTAAAAGTTTACAACACAAATCAAATTAGAATAACTTGTTTTTTAAACAAAGGTCTCTCTTATATCCACTAAAAGACACAAAAATATTATATGACACTATAAACACTATAGCGAACAGTGCAGCTTCTTACAAATGTGCAATTGCTTAATGATCTTTTCATTAATGAAAAACAGTACATTAATTCATGCAGTGACTAAGTGTCAGGCACTTATTTGCATGTAGATCAATCACAACTACATCATGTAGTAAGTTAAAGTCATCAGTAATGTCTTAATAAACAACTTAAAGCATTACGTTGTCCAGAGAAAGTCATTTAAACATAATAAACATGATTTATATATTGCAAAATAATTATGAAAAAAGTGTCGTCTTATAAGCCTAGTAGTTGGAGTAACGTGGAGACAGAGACGGTAGGACTGATTTGCAGTCGTTTATTAGAGTAGTTTAACAGGCAGGGCCGGCAACAGTAAACAGGTATATCAGGGGCTAGGCTAATCAGCAACGATAAACAATCCAAAACGGGGCAGGCAGCAAACAAACAGAGAAACAATAAGCAGTCCAGGTAATAACGGGTGACCCAATCAATAATAGAAACCGCTCAGAAATGTCAGCCGGGGCAAAACAAGACTTCGCAGTGAGTTAATCACAGGCCGGGGTTTATATACACAATAGTTAATTAATAACAGGTGAACAGGAAGTAGTCAGCCCCAGGAATGTGGCCCTATGGGAAATGTAGACCAAACATGATTTAGTACTCAGGTGACGGCTCCCTCTGGTGGTTCGGGGGAGGCGGTACGGGAGCCTCCACCGTAACAGTAGTCATGTTAGCATTCATTAAATATTATCAAAACTGTATTTGCTAACCACATTACATTATTTACATATACATTACATATTTCTCTTTCTCAAGACTTTCTTGTTTGCTTGTTCATATTTGTAAAAGAGAAAGTATTTTACAACTTTACTATCTATATTTTATAAGAAAAACAAAAGTCAAACTTAGTGGCCTTCTATTACATGTTATAGGAGCCCTCTAATGAAGAAATAAATGTTTTTACTTTTTTGACAGTTCAGTAAGATTGTTTGGTAATGTTGTAGTATTGCAATGTTGGGCCTGTTGGGTAGGAGAATTTCATTGATTTTCCTTATTGTCCAAACGAATGTAGAGAACATCCAAGGGTTCATTTGCAAGGTGCACTGCTTATGTAGCCCCATGACAGTAACCTATATATATCTATACAATAATAATTACACAATAATGATAATCAAAAAAGCATATTTTTATTTCAGTTGCTGCATGTTGGTTTAGCCTCTACCACAGTATCTGCAGTGTCCTCTATTTCTGACATAAACTTTCAGAAGTACTTTAGTGGTGTATGAAGAGAGACCACATCATTAGTGATAGCCTGTCCTGAAGAAAACAGTGTTGGGACAACAATACGTTTTTATTTTAATTTTCAAATTCAAGTTCCACAATCTATTTTAGCACAGGTTTTACTTGCATTACACAGCAAACACCAGCAGGTGTCTCTACAACTAAACTAATGCACATCTACAGGTTCTATTAAAACTCACACGTTCACAATGAATACTGTTAAAAAATATTGAAAGAGGCCATGTTCTTGATGGCAAAGAAAAAGTTGAGTATCTGTATGTTGTACTGCAGTAATAATATGTCGCTTTGGATAAAGCCAAATGCATAAATGTAAATGCATAAATGTATTAGACACTGTATTGCCTCAATTCTATTGGCTAAAAGCTTCATTCTGCTCTATAGAAGTGTCATAATATTAGAGTTTATAAATAAACTCCAACTGTTGCTGGAGATTCTTCACTCTCTATACATTCTTGCCGAATGCGACCCGAGGCCCGGTGCGCGGAGCTCTAGGCTCAATTCCATCAGAGATGATCCAGACGGCCGGTGTGTGTCTACACCCCTCCATCACCACTCTGTTCTCCTCAACGCGGGCCAACTCCTCCAGCTCTGGACTGCTCTCTGGACACCAGTCCGGCATGAATTTATCTCTGGTCTCACACAGGTTGATCTGAACTCCCTCTGGCTGCTTTCCAAACAGATAGTCTGCAGGAAACCATGACAACCAGAATGACTGGCTTGGCTATACAGCAGAGAAACATTTTTAATTCCCTTGAAACATCACCCCAAAATCAAAAATTCAGAAATTGTTTTTTGCATAAATTAAGCTAAAATTCTCATGACCTGGATAGTATTTATATTATATATGTGATATATATATATATATATATATATATATATATATATATATATATATATATATATATATATATATATATATATATATATATATATATATATATATACATGACTTTATATATTTAAAAAGTAGTAAGGATTACTCTGATATGGACATCTACATGCACATTTCACACTGTTTAGACATACAGTCCTATATCACCTGCTAAGTCGTGCATCAGGTCTTTGATAAGGTGTCCGATGATGGCATAGAGAGTTGCTACTATGATGATGGATGCGAGGATGATGTAGAAGACATGAATGGGAAGGTGGATGGCATCTCGAGCTGGTGGGATGTAGCTTTTAAAGAAGACCTCCTCCTCATTCTCATGGGGAGAAAGACCACCTGGACCTGCCATCAGCTCTCAAATCATGAAAGACAAACAATATTTCACTGTCCATCACATCACAAATAATTATATTTCCTTTTGAAACCATAACTGTAATTCCATATACAGTTCAAACAAACATACTGTGAATGTGTATGTGGTCCTAAGGGCCAAATACATACAATTAGTTTACTATCCCTGATTAAGCTGATGACATCATAGAATTTATAATAAAACCATCATTTCTTTCACACGTACCTGAGCTGGATACACTGTTCTTGCACACACTGCATGTCTGGAGGAGTTGTAAATGCTGTGCTGTGACTGGCTGAGACTCTGAAGGTCAAAGGGTTTATTAGCAGTTATTATCCAGCTTTGAAATGTCTTGCTGTCTGATAATGGTTATCGGTTTAGTCATGGTTGCTGTTGACACAATGTACTGGATTATGGTAAATACAGTGTGCACTTCTTCTGTCTCCTACATTTATTAACAAATTGCCAAATTTAACAGATATTTTTTTATTACTGCACTTCAGAAGCTACTCTCATAAAAACAAAGGTTCCTAAAAGGTTCTTTGTTTGTCTGTTGGGCTACAAAAAGAACCTTTAATAGAATGTTACTGTCACACAAATGGTTCTTTGTAGTAGTTAAAGGTTTTACAGATTATTAAAAGGTAAGAAATGGTTCTTCATGAAGCTTCAATTGCAAAGTTCTTGATGGACCATAAATGCTTATGAAGTTTATTTTCCCTTGGTTCTGTAAGTGTGTTGTTTTCATGAGCATGTTTTTTTAAATGTATTTTAAAACATGCTCAAATGTGTGGGTGCTTAATTTAAAAGTGTGATCTTTTTTATTAAATAAATTATTGTTAAAACATTTAAATCATTTTTGCTTCTATAAAGATAAAAAAAAGATATAAAGATATTTCATTACCAAAATTTGCCAGCATTAGTTACAGTGATTCCAAAAGTTAATAATTAAAGATATTAGTTTTTCGTGTTATACATAATGTATTTATGATGTTTTACCTGTGTCAAGAAAGTTACTGTTATCATTCCTGTTATTGTAATTTGTATTACAGTAATTGTTTTTTAAAATCTGTTTTTTAAAAAACTCTTTTAGCAGGTTTGTCTGTAAGCTTTGCTATCACTGAGGTGAGGAGGACCGTCCAGTCTTATTTACCCTAGATGGGCATTAAAATAATCCAGTGACACGTACAGATAAATCAGTCATGACAAGCTGTTTCTTCTTTGTCATCCTAATACACACACATCTATACATCTGTGGTACATCTGTGTTATGTCTTATACAGTGCTGAACCTCAGAGAGAATGTAGAATATCCCAGAATTATTTTAAGATTTTATTCACATCACAGATTGCAATGATTCAGAGCACAGTAACCATGCACACTTATGCACAGAAAGACTTTTACATATGTTTTGCTTTTCTATAGCAGAAAGATTTCTAAGCACCAGTCTGACCTGGTAAAAACATTTAATACTGAAACAGTAAAACATCACACTATAGTAATGTGATATGATGAGGCTGGACAGGCTGTAAGTGTTGTGTTATTTCGAAGATGTGTTGAGTTGTTGTTTGGAGCACAGGGCACGAATCCTTACAGCAGTCCAACTCACTCTCTCCCTTATCCTCTTCATTCTCATGGCCTGTCTCAGCATTACCAGCATCAGTCTGATGGCCTAAGAGCCAATCTGAAATGAGACAATGTAAAATAATCTTTCACATCAATTAACAAGGGAACACACTAAAAAGAACAAAAATAATTATCCAAAAAACATCCAAATCACACAAATTATGCCTTGCTGCCATAAGAAACATTTTATTAACAGATGAAAATTTTAATCTTGTCCAATTTACATAATTCAAACCTGTTAATACACAACAATTCTTGTACATTTTGTAAACAATGTTGTTTAATTGTGTTCAGTCCATTCAAATTGAAACTATGAGTGAATTTTCAGGTTTTAAAGTGGACAAAGGATTTTCAGTTTCCAGCTGGACAGGACAAAACTGAATGTTGAATCTTGAATGTTGTTTTGATCAAAAAACATGTACTTTGGAAATACAAGTGTATTTCTTTTTGCTAACACTTAACATTACATTTGAAAAATGCAAAGCTAGATTCAACATGTCACTGCATGAACTAGACGTATTTGTCAGGTATGGTATCCCATACTGCATTTTATCTATGCCAGTGAGGAGGACACAGACAATGCAAGTTGTGAACATGCACTGAAGCACACAGGGAGCAACAGGGGAAAAGTGTCTTGTTCAAGGGCACCTCTGTCATTTTCCTACTTGCAGAGGGAATTGAACCTACAATCTTTGGGTTAAGTCTGACTCTCTAACCATTAAGCCACAACTGCCCTATGAGCTGCTGCTGCCACCTCACAATTACCCAGAAGTAAAACAAGCAGGTTGTTTTGAGGCAGTTAAATTTAGAAGTTTTTTTTTCTTAATACAGAATGGTACTTGAAGTATTTGAGTAGGGTTTTACATGTTCATTTAAAGATAAGAAAGCTTGTTTACAATGAGAGGAAATACTGTGCATGACTCAATTAAGTCAGTGTCACCAGCATGTGTTGTGTTTTGCTTGTTGGTGACGTCCTTTGTAAAGAAGCTTCAACAAAAGTCAGGCTGACCAGCTAGACCATTACCAAACCACAACTAACCAGTATCTTTTTATCAATGTGAACACAACAGCAGGGCTCTGGCGTCACAAGAATTACAGCACCACATCAAACACACCTCATCAGCTGCAGACAAGACCTGCCAGGTCACGCAAGAGGTCATTTATGAGGTGACCGACTATAGCATATGTGGCTCCATCATAATCAAGAGCCCTACAGACACATACAGCATGTGTGGCAGAACAGAAATGCTGTCGCAAGCTGGAGGCTTGTTTTCCTCATCTCTAGACTCCTGAAAGTGATGACAGTGAATCGCTAGATGTCTCATATCCCAGTAAAGTCTCCTCTATGGAATGAGGAAAAATTCATGAACCTCCAGGTTTGAATTGAATGGTGCTGACTAGTCACAGTTAGGTCCTGTGCATCTGATTGGACTCAGAATTGTACTGTTGATGCTATACATCAAATCTGCTGTAACCTGCCATTTTGAAAATGAGACAGTGACATGGAAAATGTAATTATAGCACATGAGATAAAATAATACAGAAAGGAAAACTTTCTAGTAAGAAACAACATTCAGCTCGATTACAGTGGAATAATGGAAACACTGTTTCCATGATCAAAACATCACTACATGTGTTAAATAATTTTTCAAATTAAAATGAAAAAGAATCTTTAAAACTCAACTTTCTAAACCTTTCACACTAGTTATACAATACAGTAATGTAGTGTACACTGTAGTATTAGCTTCCACTTCACATAAGTAAAACATAATTTTGAAACCGGTTATCTTACCTTGCCATATGTTTTTGCACAATTCACATATGTTAGACAAAACTTCACATGCTACTGAGTGGAGTCAGAAGCTTCTATTGATCTCCATCTGGATCTTCTGAATTTAACCTCATAGCCTCGTGCATGAGGAAGGACCACTCCACAATAGTGATGCAGGTGTTGAATGTGATGATCACAATCAACAGAGGATGTAGCATGATTTTCACCTGTTTCCTTTACACGTCTGCAGTGGCTTGTCTGTGACCCTCATAATATGATCTCCTGCTATAATCCAATGATTGTATTTGAAAATGACATTTGCATAATCGCATCCAAAACTAATCCAACAGTGGATCTAACAAGCCCTTGACACAGATAATACCACTCTCTTTCTCTGCTTTGTGTGGAGAATTACTGAAGAATAGTAGTAATAAACTATTCACTTATTTCAAGTGTAACAAAACTGAATGAATGTTGCTGTGAAACACATCAATAATTCAACAGAAACAGTGTCTGTATGTTTCCCCATCAATTTCTTATTACAATTTTCCACTGTGAGCGTATTTATATAAAGTAACACATTATTTAACCACATGGTTAGAACAGGGTTAGGGTTAGCGTTAGGCTAAAGTTTCTGTACACTGACTGTGAATAATAGTACTAGTTTTAATAGCCAATAGTAGTGTCTTATTGAAAACAATGTCCTCTGTCATGATACATTGAGTCTGAGGTGAGAAAATGTGATTTTTCACAATTTCTTATACAATACCTTCTGAAAAAGTAATAGAAAATGTAAACATAATACTGTCAATAACATTTTGTATACTTGAATGCCTCTTACCTGTAACTGAGTCTGTAGTCCCAGAACCCTCGATTCCCAAACATTGCTGTTCATTATAGAAACAAAAAGGTTGAAAAGCTAAAAGGAAATAAATAAAAAGATCCAACAGAAGCTCTATGAAGCTGTGTGCAACCTAACAAGAGCTGCATGAGATCTACATGCTATGGAGCTCTATGCAGGGGTGACTGCAGCTGTGGCCTTTGGTTCTTCAGTTTCAGCCTCTTTGAAGAAGACCTCAGACAGCAAGAAGGTCCAGAAGATGATAGTCATGGAAGTGTTGGCCACCACAATGCCAATCATGATAGGATGCAACATGTTGACTTCCTGCTGCGTGTTCTGTTTCAGGTCACTTCTGCAATGAGGTTGCTGCAGCCCAACAGGAGAGCTTGTGCATATAAAAGCGCAGTCATAATCAGTATCTCTGTCCCAGACAGATAATCCGCCTAGCAGCCAACATTTCACTGTGAGTGAAATGAGTTCAACATTTCAGCCACAAACCCGCTTGCCAATAAAAGAGATTTGTATAAATACATATATACTCATATGATCACCACATTATATATGTTCTCATCTTGGGGCTTGTGTTTTATAGATCAGATAATGACGAATGCCCACTGACCTTAATATGACCCTTGTCCTTCATTTTATCTCCAGTCAACAGAGGAATAAGATTTAATCCTCACAATAATATTCAATTGCACTTTTACTCTATCCCATGGATGGCATGTTATAGTAAGCACTGTTAAGATAGATTTTCTGTTCAAGACAATGTTAGTGCACAGAGAAAGAAGTTGAGCAATTACCCTGCAGTAATCAAGCAGTACTGTAAAAACATGCAGTAAACATTGATTACACAGAGTAAACCCAGTGCAGTTGCATTGGGGTCAATGACACAACACACAAACAAAAAGTAATAACAAAGATTTGCTCAATGTGTACAGAAGTGACTCTTTACTTCATGTTTAAGTTAAAAAAAATTACACAAAAGGTTTTCAATAATACTATCTGATCAGATACAAATGTTGCATCAGTCAGAACCTGCTATGTGTTTATAGTCTGAGAGATTCTGTCTTTGACCCATTTCATGTTCACACACTGTTTACCTGAAAATTTATAGAGACATACAGGCCATTTTCATTTGTTTAATAAAACAGCGTTACATAATGCTTATCAAAACTTTGAAATACAAATACATTGATGTACTTAAACACATACTAAAATGATTTATTGTAATAATGTTACATTAATGATCTTAAAAAATAACAGCATTCCAGTTTATAACATAAATGTAAATGTTTTAAAAACCTGTTAACATTCCAGATGCCTCCGTGTCTGTATGCTACAATTCCTAAAACAGTAGATAAATGGAGAAGGGGTTTTTTCATTGCCTTACACGTGACCTTGTTTTTGTTACGCATGTAGGAGGGTCACACTAGCAGTGGTGTTGTTTTGCTAAATATTAACATGCTGGACATGTCTTTCTTAAACACATGTCTAACCCTAACCCTAACAACATTCTGACAACCTGACACACTCAGTATATCTAAAAAGCTTAAGCTCTCAGCAGGCTAATGTTCTCTGCTGATTCTCCTGTTGCAGAAAGTATTCACAGAACAGTGCTCGGACCTCCTCTGCATCTGGGTCATCGGCAGAGGGTGACACTTCATCAGCAGGCTGCAGGCCCTCCTCATGACGCACAGCCTCCTCCCACCTCTTGTCGAACTCATCGCCGTGCACCTCACACACATTGTGCAGGACACAGCATGCTAGTATCATGGTAGGCACCACATCCATGCGGCAATCATTACGCTTCAGCAAGCACTGCCACCGTGCTCGCAGCCGCAGAAAGGCCTCGTCCACCACGCTCCGCGCTCGCTCCAGTTTGCGGTTGAAGGCCCTCTGACCTGCTGTGAGCTGGCTGGATTCTGGGTAGCTCTTCAACAACCAGCTCTTTAGAGGATACCCCGCATCTCCCAGCATCAGGTACCCCAGCGAGTGGCCCATGAAGTTCAGGGGTGGGTCGTGAAGCAAAAAGCCGCCGTCACATGCACGTGCCCATAAAGTGGAGTTCTGCAAGATGGCGGAGTGCTCAGTGCTGCCTGGGAACCCTGCACACACATCCCAAAATTGGCCCAGACCATTGACAGCCCCCTGCGTGACTACTGACAGCCAACCACGGCTGTTCCAGTAATTGTCGGTGTTGCTGGACGGTGCAATAATGGGTACATGGAGGCTGCCCACCACACCTACACAGTGCGGGAAGCCCCATCGGGTAGCAAACAGTCGAGCTGCATCTTCCAACTCATGTTCACTGGGCGTGTGGAGGTAAAGTGGGCGGAGGAGCAACACAATAGCGTGACACACATCCCGCACACACTTACAGACAGTAGAGTGGCCCACGCCAAACAGAGTACTAATGGTGCGATATTCCACATTTGAAGCGAGGCGCCACAGTGCCACAGCAACACGCTTTTCCAGGGGTAGTGCGGGGCGGAGCCGAGTGTCTTGCCGATTGAGGCGGGGCTTCAGTTTACCACAAAGAAGAAAGAAAGTCTCTTTAGTCATCCGAAACTTTTCGAGCCAATCAGAGGGTTGGAACTCCCTCATGACCACCCGCTCCCACCAATCAGTGCTCTCGATGTTACTCCAAACTCGCGTAGGACGTGTTGGTATGTCACTGACTGGACGAGAGGTTTGTGCAATCATCATCTAAAAAAAGAAAACTATTCAGTTTTTTTGCATGTTTCAC
Source organism: Chromobotia macracanthus (assembly GCA_036877525.1). Taxonomy (NCBI): domain Eukaryota; kingdom Metazoa; phylum Chordata; class Actinopteri; order Cypriniformes; family Botiidae; genus Chromobotia; species Chromobotia macracanthus. The sequence goes on along the minus strand of JAZGTH010000038.1, from coordinate 5,320,434 downwards.
CGTAAGAGCTGAAGATGAAGAGAATGCTTTAAATCAGACATTAGAATTTTTAGTATGTCAAAATGTGTTTGGTTGCATGTGTTGCCTTTCAGTTCTCTTTTTTTTTTTAACCAGTAGTCATACAAACACATACCCAAATGCAAACGTATACCTTTTGGAAGAGTAAGTTAGGGAGAAAAGCTTTATAAAGACATAATGTAACGTTTTGTAATGTTCAAAATGTATTTTATACATTGATGGCTTGCGATGATGATGGCTTGCTGCTAAAACAAAGTGTTGAAAAATAGTTCAATAAAACAGTTCAGTAATTCCTATTCACAAAGTACTGTGCTTGTACCATTGCATACTAATCGACTATATTAATGTAATAATATGGTATATCTATATATACCACAAACTGATTAGGGTTAACCTTCTAACCGATAACCCACAGAATGATAACTATATTCATGGTTCACTGTATTAACGTGGTAGTCCAATGTTACTCCATAAAACATGCCCAAAAACATGCTACTATACTCGCACATGCCCAAAATGCATATTGTGTTAGTGTAGCCCTATCTGCCCGAGCAACTATGATATTAAGGCATTATGGAATAGAAAAGGTTTACCATGAGCATCCTCTTGTGTTTCTGATGGAAATACTGTCTGTGTGCGACGCGCCGCTGAACCTCGCGTCGCCGCTGCGCATCCGCGCTGCTTGCGTCCCGGCGCCGCTTCATTAGCACGTAACTGAGCGTCAACATTAAAGAGCGAAGCGTCTCGTCGTTTGACATGTTTTACCTCCGCGTTATAACAGCTGTTTAGTTTTGATTGACTGCAGCGTCTTTGGTTACGCCTGTAGTTCAAACATTTGCGGAGCCCCGTTTGTTAACACGTTTGTGAACATCACGATGTTTTAATGTCTTTCAGCGGATTCCTCCGCTGTCTCGTGCGAGGCTCGCTCTCGTGTCTCATTTCGCCACAGCGTCATCTACTGGACTAGCTTGTTTATTTGTTGTGCAATGCGCTGTGTAGATAACGTATTTATTTATAGTAGAATATAAATATATCATTTATAATAACATATGGGCCGAGAAGATACACCAGAACCACCAGACACAAGAACAGTTTTTCCCATAGGCTATATTAAGTCTGAACAATTAAAGCTCTCATACATTCACACTGCCCAACACAACTGTATATTACTACATAACATCCCGAATGGTACATCTGTATAACAATCAGATTAGAATCAAAATAAAATCACAATCTGTCCACCTGTAAATAACATTGTAAATAACATATCTGTGCAATAACTTTTCTGCATATTCACAAACTACTTCTATCTGCACATTACTGTATGATTGTGATTTTTATAAATGTATGCTTTGTATTACATACTTATATTTTGTGTTTGTTTGTTTGTTTTATCTTGTTGCATATTGCACAACATTGTTCTTACCTAAATATTTTTCAGAAATGCCAAAGTAGTGCTTCCGTTCATTCGTGTCCATGGCAACGGAGTCGCGTCATCCGAATTCAAACAATGACGTAATCGGTTCATTACCCATAATGCTAGCGGTGGAAGGACAGCAAGCAGCTAATACGAACAATAGGACAGAAACGGCTCGGTTTTAAGAATCGAAATCTAATCGAAATCATCATCAATACAGCTGATAAAACACTTTCAGACAGCTGTCATCTTTCAAACGTTACATCCTGAGCACAGCTTTTTCAGACATCTCGTATTGTTTTTGTCCAGCTATATTTGCATCTTACATAATTAACATGTCCAGTCTGTGTCAGGAGTTAAAACCAACTCTTTTAGATTTCAAATATATGTAGTTGTTTATTTTTCCTCTTACACCAGTAAATGTTGTTTCTGTCTGCAGCCTCAGGTTTTCAGAGTAAAAAACATTTAATATCATCCATCAATTCTTTATGCTTTGAACAGGATGTTTAATTCAGTCTTTTTCCTGTTCACAACAAACATTTTAACAGGGGCTTTCACATGAGAATGTGGTAACCATGGTGACACACTTACATTTGATTTAAGAGTGCTCATTCACCCTCAGTCTGTTTTTCAAGACTGTTTCTCAGTCTGTTTCTCTCTTATTTTCTCTGATGTGTGTGTGTGTGTCTGTCTTTTGTGTCTGCACAGTAGACGAGCTGGTGTACTTCTGTCTTTTGTGTCTGTACAGTAGACGAGCTAGTGTACTTCTGTCTTTTGTGTCTGCACATTAGACGAGCTGGTGTACTTCTGTCTTTTGTGTCTGCACATTAGACGAGCTGGTGTACTTCTGTCTTTTGTGTCTGCACATTAGACGAGCTGGTGTACTTCTGTCTTTTGTGTCTGTACAGTAGACGAGCTGGTGTACTTCTGTCTTTTGTGTCTGTACAGTAGACGAGCTGGTGTACTTCTGTCTTTTGTGTCTGTACAGTAGACGAGCTGGTGTACTTCTGTCTTTTGTGTCTGCACATTAGACGAGCTGGTGTACTTCTGTCTTTTGTGTCTGCACATTAGACAAGCTGGTGTACTTCTGTCTTTTGTGTCTGCACATTAGACGAGCTGGTGTAGTTCTGTCTTTTGTGTCTGTACAGTAGACGAGCTGGTGTACTTCTGTCTTTTGTGTCTGTACAGTAGACGAGCTGGTGTACTTCTGTCTTTTGTGTCTGTACAGTAGACGAGCTGGTGTACTTCTGTCTTTTGTGTCTGTACAGTAGACGAGCTGGTGTACTTCTGACTGTCTCGTGTGTGTATGTGTCTCTGTGCAGCAAACGGGAGAATGAGCTGTTGGGAGCAGGAATAGAGAAAGTTCAAGATCCTCAGACAGAAGACTGACAATTACAGCCAGCTACACCTGAGAAGATTGTTCAGTGCAAGCTTCTGTCTGTCTGTCTATCTGTCTCTCTCTCTCCCTCTCTCTGTCTTGTTCTACCTGACTGAAGGTCTGTGGAGAGCTGAGCTGAGTATCCTTAGAAACAATGTTTAAAACAGATATGTTATGTTTATCTGAGGCTCATTTCTGTACCTGCATGAATTTAAACGTTATTAACTTTTTTAATACTTAACTCGTCATGGTGTGTAATTCATAAGCACACATGAATCATAGTCTTTCACCAAATCTATTTACTTTGAAAATCTAAATACTTCAGAAATCTAATTACTTTGAGCATTAAAAATGCTCCACATTCACATCTCACTCTGTTTTGTTTACAGATTTATGTCTAATGTAACAAGATTGTTTCTGTAATAGTGTGAATTTCTTTGTTGCAAGTATTATGTTAGTGCCAAATGCTCACTTCCCGATAATGAAAACAGTGTGTCGCTATATTCACTGTCTCCTGTCAGCAGGAACAGGTAAGAGTTTGTCTGAAGTTCTGCTTTACTGATGGTTTTTAGGTCGGTTAAATTAAATCTTGCCTTTACCAACCCTGTCAAAACAAGGGAAAAAAACATTACATTTTGCATGCTAATAATAAAGCTTATTTTAGGGCTGTTAAGATTTTAAATTGTGTTCATTTCTTTTGATTGACTTTTATTATGTTTATGTTTGTGTCATTCACCTATGTGTGCAGTCAGAAGTTGTTGTGGTCTCCACTGAAACCCACACAGAAAATTTCCAAGATTCCATTTAAAGTGTTGGACACCCCTGAACTGCAGAACAACTTCTATCTGAACCTGGTGGACTGGTCCTCATTAAACATTCTTAATGTTGGTTTGGGAACCTGTGTGTGCAAGTGTGCAAAGTTCCTGCACAAGCCAGATGTGTGACACTGCTCACAGCAGTTCATCACAGTAAATGTCATATGAACAGTACATTGATCTCATTGGCTTGACTACGCTGAGGTGTGTTCTGGATTCAGGTGACATGCTTCTGTGATCTGTCTGTAGAGGGAGATTCAGTCATGTCTGTTGGTAGGTCGGAGCGAGTAAGTTAACCCTTTTGCTGACATCACTGTCATGATAGGTGTGATACTTTTCTGTGTGTATGTGGGATGTGTGTGTGTTTCAGTGGAATCTGGTGGCTGTGGGAACTCATAAAGGGTCCGTTGAGATCTGGGACACTGCGACAGGAAAGAAACTCTGTGTTAGAGGGCCACACAGCACAAGTGGGTGAGTTTCCACACACAGACGCATTCACCCGCACACAGATTCATTCATCGCACAAACGCGCATTGCCACAATTAGGGGGAGGTAACACTAAAGACAACAAAGGCCATGGACATGATCTACAACACGTGACTTCAAAATAAAAGACATGACACAATAACAAGACCAAACAGATCCATGACAGATTGTCAGTGAATGTCCTCACAATGATGGCTGTATAAACATGTGTGTGCACATGTCCTCAAACTCTAGAGCTTGTTCCCTAAGTTCCTGAGTTAAATATTAAGTTAAAAATTTGATGCTAATCATTGATCACATGTCCAGTGTGTCATGTAGTGAAAAATATGCATCATATATGAATGTTATCATTTATGTGATCCTCATATATAAAAATTAATCATAATAAAAGCAGCAGGAGTGTGTTGTGTTTATATGTGTATTATATGTGAAGTAAATAACATTTGATCCAACATCTTTATATGTTCAGTTTCACGTGCTGTTACTTTGTGCAGCAGATCGGCCCTTATAGCACCAACTATGTCATTCTGTTGTATGTTATTCAACCACAAGCATTTAAAATGTACAGGAGGCATCATCAATCTTGATTACTTAATGATGTTCATTATAATACAGTTCTTTTAGATTTATTCCGAAGAAATGTATTAGGCATTCATCAAATAGAATAGAAATAACAAAACAAACACTCGTCACTTAAGATTAGATGATGATAACAATTTGAATCATATTATTTCTTTAAGGTCTAGATACATGAGGACAGTTGAGTTGAACAGCTCAAGATCTTCAGGTGATGCAGCATTTGTATTTGGTGTTTATTTGCACACGTGTGAGTGTGTGTGTGTGTGTGTGTGAGAGAGAGGGATCAGTGGTTCTTGTTATTGACCTCAAAACATCTCCATCTGTTGCAGCGGCTGCGGTGGAAAACAGACACAATCTCACAGTCAGTGGGAACTGAAGAGCTGATTTATCAGATTAATGCTTCTGATCATCATCATCTCTTGATATGATTCGCAGACAGAAGCAGCAGAAATCAGAGGACAGCAGCTCTAACCAGACCTGTTCAAAAATACAAAAGCATGAGGCAGCGTAAGCTTTTCTTCTGTAGTTTAAGAGAGCTGAGGGTTTATTGAGTGAAACCCAACAAGATTTCCCAACGCCAGCAGGAAAAACTGATGTGCCCTTGCGCAAGGCTCCCAGTTGCTCCCCGGGTGCCGTAGTGCTGCCCACTGCTCTGAGAGTGTGTTCATTGACTAAATGTCTCATTATCTTAGAAGTCCATCCTGTTTTAATAGGTATTCTGGGTACATTAGCTTCTCACAAACCACTTGGATAGGTATGAGTCAACCTCATCAGCAGGGGTTAAAAGGTCACATGAGTTTCTGACCTCTAAGCTCAAAAGTGAAGTTATGTGTCATTTAGAGCTTTAATTGAACAATCAAAAATGGTTGCTATGGTAGCAGAGACTTACACAGTATTGCATAAGTTTGTTTTAAAGTCTTGTTGCAGACAAATAATGGCAGCATTAGTGTGACCTTAATACACTGTCATATAAAATCATCCTTTTTTATGACAACCGTGATCCAGTCCAAATTAAAGCTTAATGCAGAGATAGAATCTCTCCAGCAGGTTGTTAATGGGACTCTTTCAAATGATCACAGATGCTTGAGTTCCACATTTATAATCCTGTTCTCCAGCTGTATGAGAGCGGCCTGGCCACTGGCATTAACATAATCCACATATAATACCATCTTGGGGAGTCTGAGAATCACAGTGGACCTACCCATTGTGTTGCTGGGATCTGCTTTCAGCACCTGCTGACATCTGTAAAGAAACAGAAGTGAAGCAGATTGGGTTTCATTTGTAAATTAAACAGCATTTCCACTCAAAACAGTCGTGGACACGTGCATCATGAATCTGATGTCTGAGACCCCAGTTCAGGTGAATCAAACAACTATATTAAATCAGGCCAGGATGTTAAAAGCACAATTCATCCACAAATGAAGTTCTCTCACCCTCGTGTCTTCATGTACCATTAAAAGAACCTGTAATTCTTCTACAGTTGGAAGTTAACTTAACAGCTGGTAGAATATCTGGTCAGACTGAGGAATGTCAGCTGATTAATGGCTGTTTCCTTCAGCTCAGCATATGGAGATAAGTGCAACATATGGGAAAACAGATGTGAAAACATCAAGCGTTTCCAGTAAGACGATATTGCCTATAATATAAACTTCTTTTTTCTTGCATGCACTTCTATTAGGATCATGTGTTACAAATAAATATTTTACAAAAAATGCAGTGTTTACTTATAGAGATTCTGAGAAGTTCTGAAGTGAGTTTGAATATATACTACAAAGGTGCTGTGGACAATTTCTAGGGTGTTACTTATATGTTCTGGGTGGTTGTTATCTGACTTCTTACAGACACTTCAGAAGTGCCAGAACCAGTCTTCAGAATTAGTTCACAACCAGTCTTCCAAGTGATATTCTGGTTCTAGATTTGACTGGTTCCCACCTTCAGTGCTTATAGATGGCTTTATATTGTCCACCAGTAAAACTAATTCTGATTGCTAAGAAAAGTAAAAAGAGTATGATTTGAGATAATTATTGTTGTCACTTCCATAGTGTAACATCACGCCAGCAGAGGGAGCCCTCACCGGAATACTGACTGCTCATGCTCCCTCTGCTGAACTCTGAACTTACTTCCTGTTTGGCATCTATATAAACCTTGCTGCCACATGGCCATGTTGCGAAGTATTGCCAGCTTAACACCTGACTACTAAGCATTCTCTTTTACTGCCTGCTTACCTGTGATTTACCTATTGTTTGGTTCTCGTTTTCTGATTTTTGCCTAGCCCCTTTGTTTGACACCTGGATTGGACTGTCTATGTTTATTACGACCCTTTGCCTGTACTTTCGACTTTGATTATGGATAACCCCAATAAACATCCGCAACTGGATCCTGCTTCAGTTTCTGCCTCAGCCCCCTTACACATAGCAGAAACTGTAGTTCAGTAAATGAGTAATCAGTATTAATCGTGATGTTTGCTTTATCAAACTTGTTCCTTATCCACAGAAGAACCTCACACTCTTCAAACACAATGCACTAACGCAGCTCACACTTCATGTTCCAAGGATTTATTAGGTAGCCTTATAGGGGATACAATGTAAATTTATTCAGTATGTATGATTAAATGTACATTGGGAATCAAACCCATGACCTTTTGCATTGCTATCGCAATACTCTACCAGCTGAGCTACAGGAACAGTCATAAGGTGACAAGACAAGGCCAAGTTCCTCTCTACTTTGTAAGTAGGAGGGGTGTTAGTCTGTTGGAGGTCGAATGAGGACAGAAGAACTAAAAAGTAAGCTGCTTGAGGTTTGTGTAGGTGGATGTTAAAGTCATCAAGAGCTACCACTGGAGTGCCATCTTCTGGAAAAGAAGACATGCAATGAAACTGCCTAGTTGACCTGGAGGGCGATAGGTGACAATTTTTTTTTCTGGTTTAGAGATTGTAATTGAATAATATTTGAATAATGCATTATTGCAAAGAGAAGACTTTGGAGTGACTTTCCAGGTGTGTTGGGTTTTAGATACAACTGGCAATTACCAGGAGTTAGATACAACTGGCAGTCAATGATATTCTAAGTAACTGTTAATCATCAATGCCTCTGTTTTCTTTGTGTTATCATTTATCATATCTATGTGCATTGTACTATAAAACTGCCAGTTTTATATTATTGTTTATTATTCTATTATATCTGCAGTTGCTAACAAAGTGTTTCTGGTTCATTATTAAATTGATTTCCAGAGTGTGTGTGTGTGTTTGAGTCATGAATTCAACTGGCTGTTGTGATTCGCCACTACTGATGATGATATGCGTGCATCGACGCTATATAAACACACGGTTCACTTTCAACAGCACTCGGGTGACGTGCGTGCGCCTGGGGACGGGCGGGAACGCGCCCGTCTGACGCGTGTCTTAATGGCGCTGGTGCTGATGCTCGTTCGTGACTCCAGCCGTCACCATCACCTGTTGATTCAGTGATGAGGGTGAGTTACATCAACATCAAAACAGAAAATAACAGGTTATAAAGCGAAGAAACGCGCGTTGCTGCTGCCGATGACTGGTGATGTATCGAGGACTGTCGTGTATTGTTATTTGATCTGGGCGTTTGTAAATGTCATTTCATTCATGTCTGGGTTTAAATGGTATCTCTTGTCAATTCATATGCGCGTTTTCTTCATTTCAAGTTTTATCACCCTGTTCTGGTAACCACGTCATCGCTTGGTGTTTCTGACGAAGGCTTTTGGGTGGCTGTGATTCTTTTGTTGCATGGTCAGTGATCTTAATCTGGGAGAGAAAGATTGACTGTTTTCATGATTAAGGCCTTTAGGAGCTCAAACTTTCCGTGCAACAGGTGGCAAGTGTTTGTTGACTGAGTGGCCGCTGTGGAGGGCAGGAGGTCGGTGTGAAGCGCTGTCCACTGCCGCGGTCCTGAAAGGCGTTTTTCTGCTCCGGTTCACAATCTGACGGCTGATCATGCGCGAAGAATACCCTGTTTTTATTCGACATCATTATCATTATTGCTGTGTGCTGAGTCAAGCATTAATTTATTACAATGTCTAATAGCTGGGTTTGGAAATTTAAAACTGTTACCCTAATGATTAAACTTAAGTGTGGATGGTCAGTAAGCAACACCCCAAAACTCCCTAGCAACTGCACAAAAACACGCTAACAACAACCCAGAGCACTAAAACAACCTCATAGTGATACATTGTTATCCTCCTACAACACTGGTGGCAAGTCTTTGCGCAGGCAACTACCACATTTCCTTGAAAAAAATCTAGTTTACTGGGAGTTGGTTTTGTTGATTGAGTTACAGAAGGAGCTAGATTAACAATTCCTAAGGATTCAGTTCGCAGTCTGACTTGTAATTCAGTGTCATAAAGCATATGTATATATTCCTCTGGCCAGAGGAGAACTGAGCCTTGTTTCTTCCAAAGTATTTCACAATTTCTGTCACCTGATGGAGTTTGAGTTGCTACTGTCACCTCTCGCTTAGTTGGGTCAGCTATATTATCAGTTAAATTATCTGTTTGACTGCACTAACCCTATTAGTTTATGAATTAATATCAGGTTTATCTCTGGGTTAGATATCAAAGATTTAAAGACTAATCATTAAGATGATATGTTCTGTATGTGTGTTAATTAACGGATATAAAAGTGTACACCAACCTGAACCTGATTTTAATTTATTTTGCCATACCTACTGCTGTGTCTTGAAGTTTGCATTTTTTCTCATTATTTTTCTGTTTATTACTGAATCTGAGCTGGATAATGACATCACTGTTCTCTACAGAGCCTCTTTATAGCTTAATTGACTTTGTCCCATAATTGATAAATATTGGAAATGTTCAGCATATGCAACGCTTATCAGTGGGTTTATTTAAAAATGCTCAAGGTTAGATATCAGAGATTTAAGTTTAGGACTTACGTTTAATGTGATATGTGGATCATATTAGTCTTCATATTTTGTGTGTACTGATTTTCTGTATCAAACAATGTTGTGCCCTGAAATTTCAAATAGTTTCTTGTTATATTGCTGTTTAATACTGTAAAGCTGCAAAACAATTTGTATTTTATCATTTTATTTTATTTATATAGCACTTTTTACGTTGCACTGCATTAAAGCAACTTCACATATAATGAAATACAAAACACAGAAAACAGAAAAATTATCAAACATGTACAACACTGGAAAACAGAATACATAGTTGCATAAAGCGCACCTCTGTAGGGGATAAAATACAGTCAGCACATTATTATCGTAAAATAAACCCCAACAATATAAAGAGTGTAAAAAAAAGCCACATCAGGCTGCAGTGGAGGCTCTCGCATCATCCTGACTGTTTATGAAGGCCATGAAAGAACTGTAGCAGCTGAACACAAACCCACCCAAGATCTGAGCAGCCACAGGTTGATTCTCTGGAGCCACTGGAGCAGAAGAACAAGATCCCTCATCCACATCTCTGTCTCTTTCTCTCTCTCTCTCTCTCTCTCTCTCTCTCTCTCTGTCTTTCTCAGTATGTCTGTCTGTATATATTTCTCTGTCAGTCTCTCTCATTCTGTTTGTTTCTTTCTGTCTGTCTGTCTCTCTCTCTCTCTCTGCCTGTCTCTCCTTCTCTGTCTGTCTCTCTGCTTCTGCTCCTTCAGCCCTGTTGCGTAGCTACCAGTCCTGCTAGTAAAACAGATGAAGGACAATGATTTGTGCATATGCAGCTGATATTAACCATGTTTTAAAAGGGCAGTTAATATGGACGTGAATGAAAATAATGTAGATTTGGATTTGGATGGAACTAATAAAGAAGAAATAAGAAATAAAAAGAAAGTTATAATATCTCAAAAGAAATAAAGGTTATTTATTTTGTTAATCTCATCTATAGGCAGATGACCAACACATGCTCATTTTTGCCTTATTTTATTCTCATTTTTTATTCTTTAGGGTTAGGGTTCTTTAGGGTCCCTCTTTATCTCTCTCTCTCTCTTCCTTTCTATGTCTCAGCTCCAATTCAGAGTTTGTTGCCATGATAATAAGGTGTCAGTAACGGGGGCAGTTGTGGCCTACTGGTAAGTGAGTCCCTGGGCGCAGTAGTGTGTTGCCCACTGCTCCGGGTGTGTGTGTGTGCTCACGACTTGCAGTGTGTGTTCACTCCTCACCAGTTAAGGATTAAATGCAGAGGTCACATTTCGGGTATGGGTTACCATATCTGACAAATATGTCACTTTTACCAAAAAAAGTCTTCATTAAAATCTAAACATGCAACCAGAGTAAGGGAGTAAGGATGAGGACAGGTTTCAGCTATAGCAAATATAATTATCTTAATATAAAAACAAGAAGTGAATGAATGAGAGAGAATTTGTTAAAGGGGTGAGTGAAAAAGAATATTTCATCACTTTGGTATGAGGAGAAATTATAACATCACCTTTTACTTAATGATGGTTGATCTGACACAATTAGGGCAGATGTTGAAATAACTGCACTGGTAATCATGCAGTGAGTTCTACTGTTGTTTGAAGTGTGTTCTACTGTTTGTCTCTTTATTTCCCTGTCTCTTCTTTTTTCTCCTGTAGGCTCAACAGCTCAGAGCAGATGTGATGTGGGGTCGAGCAGTGAAGCTGGAACAACTAGCCCTGCAGTGCTGTGTGGAAGACTAGTGATTTTGTTGTGATACTGAACAGAGACCAACAACAAAACCCAGTCTACCTCTCAGCACAGGGCACATCAATGAGAGAGAGAGAGAGAGAGAGCACATCTTCAACATCAGCATCAGTGATACAGCAAGTGAAGTGAAATGCAGGGCAAGTATGTAACCCATGCTCAGAATTTGTCCTGACATGTTGGAGTAGTGAGTTGTGAACACAGCAAACCATGAACACACACCTGTGAGCTTCTAGTTACAAGTCCGACTCTCTAACCGGTAGGTCCCAACTGTCACACCAGTAGGCTACAACTGACACCCAGTAGGTCACTGCCAGAACAGGCAACAGAAATGTATTTTTCCTCAAAATATTTTAGCGGCATGTTGTTCTCACAATCATGGGAGTCCACATTAGCCCCACACTCCAGCAACAGCCCTGCCACAGCTAACAAAGGGAAGCGGCCAACCAGGTAGTGGCCTGCAGAGGATTGAATGTACAGTATATTAGTATCTTGCTGTTTGGTAACAATTGAATATACAAGTCTTCTATTCTGCTTACCCTCTTTTAAATATTGTATAAGATATACATTTTATCAGTTGTTTGCTGGTTAAGAATTGAATGTGAAGCAAAGAAATGAAAAGTAAAAAATTCTGCTAATTAATAGGTGATGGACAATAAAAAGTGTGTGTGTGTGTGTGTGTGTGGTTTTGTTTTTCTACTATTGGTGGTAAAAGTCACACACAAATATAATATTTGTGTATGTGTTAGTATCTGTCAGGAGTAATTAAAGGCTTTAGTTATTATAATGAAGCTGTGACTCTTAAAATGTAATTCCTGCAGTAAACCGTGATTCTGTGTTTTGTGTGATTTTAACTACAGTCTTTTCTATAGTCCAATAGACAAAAGTGATACAAATACAAATGTGTTAAATAAAGCAACACGATGACTTCATACATTTCATACTAGTTGGTCATGCATTTCATGTTCATGCCAGGGTTCCAGAGTTTCATCAAATGATTTATGGGGAATGTAGTTTTATGACGTTTTAAACCACAGTTCACTTCGACGAATGCTTGTTTATTTCCTACATTTCCCAGTAGTCTTAACAAAACGGATTTTCCGGGATTTCGCGCAGTCCGAGGGTCATTGTATTTCTTTAGGCGGCTCCCACCGTATAGTGAAGGCGCGTATAAACTTCAATACCCAGCATCCCGCGCGTCAGTAGTAAACATAGAGCTGTCAAACAACACCGACGCCATTTGGATTACAGCCTTAAAATGGCAGTAAAATGCTGCTCGTGTATTTTTACTCTGTAAATAACAAGCGACGCGCGCCTCCCGCGCACTCACACGGACTGTAGCGGACAATTCATGACGTCAGATTGTGAGAAGATGGATATAAGCACGGCGGTGTTTAACGCGGCGCGAGATGGAAAGCTAAAACTCATCCAGAAGTTGCTGAGCAACAAAAGTCCAGAGGAGCTGGAGGCGCTGGCGGAGGAGAAGACTCAGGGAGGGACGCCGCTCCTCATCGCCTCCCGTTACGGTCACATGGAGGTGGTGGACTACCTGCTGGAGCACTGTAAGGCCAACGTGGAGCTCGGCGGCTCCGTCAACTTTGACGGCGAGACTATCGAAGGCGCTCCGCCGCTGTGGGCGGCCTCCGCTGCCGGCCACCTGAACGTGGTGAAGACGCTCCTAAAACACGGAGCTTCCGTCAATAACACCACCCTGACCAACTCCACGCCCCTGAGGGCCGCTTGCTTCGATGGCCATTTGGAGATCGTTCGATACTTGGTGGAGCATCATGCAGACATGGAGGTGGCAAACCGTCACGGCCATACGTGTCTGATGATATCATGCTATAAGGGCCACAGGGAGATCGCCAAGTTCCTGCTGGAGCGTGGGGCCGATGTCAACCGCAAGAGCGTGAAGGGTAATACCGCCCTGCACGACTGCGCCGAATCCGGGAGTCTGGAGATCATGAAGATGCTGTTGAAATGCAACGCCCGCATGGAGAGGGATGGTTACGGCATGACGCCTCTTCTTGCGGCCAGTGTCACTGGTCACACCAATATAGTGGAGTATCTTGTGCACCAGCCTCGTATCACCAGAGAGGAGTGCATCGATGCCTTGGAACTTCTAGGAGCGACGTTTGTAGACAAAAAGCGTGATCTTTTGGGTGCCATGCGGTACTGGCGGAGAGCGATGGAGCTTCGGCAGGCGGGTGAGAAAGTGGGATTTCTGGCCAAACCCCCTCCGGCTCCACCTGTGCTGGCGTACGACTGTGCCAGGGAGGTGTGCACAGTTGAAGAGCTGGAGGCCCTCATCACAGACCCAGATGAGATGAGGATGCAGGCGCTGCTGGTAAGGGAACGCATCCTTGGCCCCTCCCACCCAGACACTTCTTACTACATTCGCTACCGGGGTGCTGTCTATGCAGACTCGGGCAACTTTGAGCGCTGCATTAGCCTGTGGAAGTACGCCCTGGAAATGCAGCAAAGCAACCTGGATCCCCTGAGCCCTATGACTGCCAGCAGCTTCCTCTCCTTTGCAGAACTCTTTTCTTTTGTGTTACAAGACAGAGCCAAGGGCACCTTGGCCACCCGCATCACCTTCCAGGATCTGATGGGGGTTTTGGTCAAGAGTGTGCGGGAGGTTGAGCGTGCTGTGGCACAGCGGGACAGTCCTCCAGAGGCACCACAGTTCACGAAAGCTCTATCCATAATTCTGCATCTCATCTTCCTGCTGGAGAAGTTGGACTGTACTCCAGAACAAGAGCACCAGAAGAGGCAAACCATTTACAGGCTGCTGAAGCTTAATCCCAGGGCGAGGAATGGCTACACGCCTTTACACATGGCGGTGGATAAGGAAACCACCTCTGTAGGCCGTTACCCGGTTGGTCGCTTCCCTTCGCTAGCCGTTGCAGGGCTGTTGCTGGAGTGTGGGGCAGATGTGGACTCCCGTGATTGTGAGAACAATACGCCGCTTCATGTCACCGCCGCTAATGGATGTCCTGAGATTATGGGGGTACTGATTCAAGCTGGGGCGCATTTTGATGCCACCAACGCACAGCACAAGACGGCCTACGAGCTGTTGGATGAGCAGAGCAGCGGGCGGCATGCTCTACACCCACTCAATTACGTCACCCTGCAGTGTCTGGCAGCTCGTGCCATTGAGAAACACAGACTGCCCTACAAGGGGCTCATCTCAGAAGAAATGGAGGCGTTCATTGAGCAGCACTGACCTTACAGAACTGTTACCTCCACAGAAAACACCCTTTTCCCTTGCCTCTACTAATGCTCAGACAAGATGTTAATCAAAGCAATAATCCTAGGTTATTAACTACAGTTGAACTAGATTTCTACCCTAACCAGGTGGTGTGTACAGGCACCAAACTTGTTCTGTCAGTTTCAAAGGGCTTATGGGAAAATGAAAAAAGACTGTGGACGCTTCCTAGAAGTGCCAGAATGTTAGTTGCTCTGTTCGATGGTTTGCCATTTGCTGTGATCTTCTCAACTTGTCTTTGTTTTCTTTGTGTGTAGGAAATGTACAATGCTGGCAGTTTGTGTTAGTTTTTAGCTTTTGATTGACCAGGTAGTGACCTGTCTTAGAATTTAATTTATAAATGATAAACTGCTTATTATTTGCAGAAGCCATTAATAGACTCTCTAATTTCAAATGTCACAACATGTTTAGTGGTGTGTTTTCCCCAGATGTATGATGCTGCGAAAGCTGTTTGAAGCCAGTGGTGCCAAACTCTAGCCTTACATTATCATCTTTTCTGTTTATTGTGGCTCTCAGTGTATGTGGCTATGGATGTAATCTGTTATGTGAATGACAGTGATTCTTGCACCCGCTGACACTTGAACATGCTCTGTGTTTTTTGCTTTGGGGATTGACTGTAATATTAACTAGGCACTTTACCCCTGTATATAAGAACAGTTATTTTTGAATTGCTGATGTTACATTGATATCTATGCAGTTTATTAACAGGTGGATTAGGAGCGACAGATTTGACAACCCTAGTATTTTTGTGGGTTGCATGGAAGGGTTGCATGGAAAGCTTCTTATGCATTTTAGTCTTATTCTAATTGCCTTTAAATTATTGTTTCCTGATAAGATTTCTCCTATTGTATGTACTGAGGTGTTTTATTTGACAGATCTGTCTGTCATTATAAACACCCTTCAGATAAAAGCATTTTGAAAAAGGTAATACTTTAAAACCAGAGACTTAGAAACTACAACAGATTAATTAAGACAATTTACTACATGACAAAAATGTGTTTGGTGATGCCTGAATAAAATTCAAGTGTCCCGTTTGTTTGTTTATTTGTTTGTTTTCTGCAGTATATTACCCTTCCATACAAAGCAACGTAACCCATGTTTTGTCTTGATTCATTGGACTTTCGTTTCAGGTCCGACTGATTGCAGCACGGTGTCCTGCTGTGATGTCATCAGACGTGCATCATCTGCAGCAGCAGGTCTTTAAATGTTTGTTCTTAGTCACATGAATCCAGATGGGTCCCATGCTGTTGTAATTTACATGCTATTGTCAATGCTGATTTGTGGTTTAAATGAATACAGACCATAATTTAGGTAAAAGTTCTAAAAAAGTAATAAAATGTTCTGGTTGTATTTAAAATCAAAAGGAGGGGGAAAAAAAAATATTTTTCTGATTATTTTGCATTGTGGCTTACTGTACTGCAAATAATTGTGAAAGGAAAAGTGACTGTATAAAAACCAAGAGTTATTGGTTCATTATTTGAAAAATACAAATGATAGATCATTTTTATTCCTTTACAACATAATCATTTTTTTAAAATAAAAATGTATTTAAATTTAAATTGTTTCTAGATTGTGGTTAAGAGAGAGATCCATAGAGATCTAACTGCTCCCATTACAACCTTTGTGGTACTTTGCGAATATATTTACATTACATTATAAATACATTCTTACATTAAATAAATACATTATTTTTGCAATAATGTCACATAGTGTGCCACTACAAGACAAAATAATCACATTTGTTTCTATAATATAAACGTAAAAACTCATTCACGTCAGAATAAAACACATAATAACATAAAAAACAAGCACCGTTAAGAATGATAAATATTATAAACTAAAGTTTTTTGAGTCCTTTGTGTGTGAGCGTGTCTATTCAATATTGCATTTGTGCTGTAGTACTACACTACAGATGCATGCTTGATTTACTGACTTGTTCTAGCAAATAAAAAATTAAAAAAAATTTTTTTTATTGTCTTTCCACTTTATTTTTAACGTGGGGTCATTTTGATTTTCCCCTACAAATGTACCTTCAGAAAAACCAAATCAACTGCAGATTTGTATTTGCGTATATATATATGTGTGTGTGTGTCCCAAAATCTAATGCCATTGAGATAAAGGAACCACGTTTGTAATGTAGAAAAATTCAAATGGGGTCAATTACAATAAAAGGGTTGTAATGTTGTAATGAGAAACTGCTGTTTTCATCAGCTACACATTTGTTGTACTGACTATGAAATACGAAAAGGTATATTAGAATTAGACCTTGTAATCCAGGGTGTAAATCATCAAGAATAATAATTTAAAAGCATGACATTGTGGTTCATTATAACATAATTATCATAATGCAAAAAATTCTACTGTTGTTCAGTAAAATTGTTTTTTCTCTGACATTGAAATAGTGCTTTTATTAGACTCTTTGTGTAGTTACTGATATAAAATATTAGAATAGAAATTGCACTTAATTTCTATTACCAACATTGTTCTGTATATGTGACCCAGCTATATCCTAAGTCTTATATTTATTCATCATCTTCACCCTGTATTTACAAAAATGATATAATGTTTAGGCTGAGTCTATTTTAACATGGTTTAGCAGCAGTAGTCTTTCCTCCAGTGGTTAGCAGCAACACTAGATGGATTGAGTGGCTGTGTTCAGAGGACACAGAGACACATGTATTGTCTGTGTGGACGGTTCATAATTTTCCAAAGGGCCTATTATAGTCGTTCAGGCACCTTATGCCTCACACAGACCCCCTCACCCAGGTTCAGGGGTTGGACTTGTGAACGTCTTCAGGGCAGTTGCGGTGATTGTTTGTGAAGTTGAGCAGAAGGTTTCTTGACCTTGGCTCAAGGTTAAACTCTGCATGTGTAATTAAAACATGCCGCATTTTAAATTGATTTATTTGTTAATGTTTGAAATGATTTGCCATCACACACCCTCACTAGTGTATCAATCATTGTACCTCTGTAGTTACTGTGCATTTTCTCTTTGTCCGTCTTTCTAAAGGGATTTATAGAAACTCCTGAACGCTGTTTGTTGGGATAAACCGAGAGCTAGAGAAACTTGATCATGCAGTTTCATAGGCCATGCAGATATAGTGTCTGAAGAATGATGGTGTTTGCTGGACTATAACAGGGTCTTAAAGTCCTTCATTCTGCTGTTTGTCTCTATCCTCAACGTGAAACACCATTGAGGAAAGTATACATTACAAAAAGTTACAAAGTAAAATGTCTGAATTTGTCAAAGATAATAGTAATGTCACAGTCTTTAAATGGTCCTAAAATAAAAAAAATTGTCTTTATGCGAAATATAATTTTTTAATATTCTGGTGTCTCTGTAAATATTTTTACATAATTTACCTTTTGACACAACATCATAATAAATGAATAAATAAAACATATCTTCACATATCATCAACATATCTTGGTCATCATAAAACATATTTTCAGTTGTTTGCCTCTGATGTAATACTATGGCCCCAATCTAAAGGTGTTTCAGCGCACCAGTCAAATATGAGCGCGCGTCCACGAGTCTTCAGCTGCTGCTCTGCCCAATGACGTCATAAGCACTCTTTATTCTTTACTTTACTTTTTTAAAGTAAAAGAAATTTGTTTTACTCTGGCCTCCATAGAGAACCCACATTGAACACCTTTGACACCAGCAACCAAAGAACTTCCTGTTCAGTTCATGGCCAGTAGAGGGCCCGATTGCCCTGTACAGTGACATCACAGCGCTGAGCTCAAAGACATACAGTATATAGACTGCACGCTGGCCGCTGGATCGTACTTTTCGTCGCCGCCATATTGGACTGGGCAAGCCTTCCCTATGAGTACATACAAGCGAACAGAGAGCTGTGCTTTTTCTGCATATAAACCACAAAAAACGTTTACATTTAACTGATTTCAATGATTTATATTTTATGTGTAGTACAAAAACGTCCAGTTGCTTAGAATCTTGATGATTAGATAAAAAAAAAATTTGTCATAAAGAATTTACTGGTTTGCTGGATCCATAATGTGTTATCTTAGTAATCGTCTGGCGTATATCTGTATGCTTTTATTATTTTAAAAATATACAAAGCACACTGCAAGTGCCTCACTCTCTGATTTGTGTGATGCTGTGTTCTGACCTGCAGCATAAGAAAAGCTAAAATGATGACAAAAAGCTATGTCCACGTTAAAAAAAAGCTATTTTTTAAAGATCATGTGCATTACATTATATTACATTAAGTTTTGTTTAATAATTTAATACTCTGTACAATCTCAACATGTCTGTGTTTTATTCTCGACTTCCACTTCAATGTGTGGTTATTCTGTTTCATACTGTTGCTTCTCAAACTGTTGCATAATGTTCATAACATATCACTTAATGTGGCAGTGGCTTTTCATCCGTAACAGTGGATGAATCAATTCCAACACTTCAATTTTTATGACAACGATTAATTTTCCTACTCCAACTATTGAGATTTTAAGTACTTACATAACATTTGTGTACACGTCATAAACCATTAAAAAATGTTGAGAAATATTTAATATTGTGTTTTTAATGCAGAAATGCGTGGCTTCCTGTTAAATTGTATGTTTATTTATAGGTCAGTCCTGCCCGGTCCAAAATGGCGGCGGTGACGTAGCGCCGTCTGTGTGTTTCTTCAGGCCGAGCTCGTGCCTGAGAGAACGCGCTGACGCAGTCTGAACAGAACCGAGGCGGATCGCTGTTTAACAGAAGACAAACTTATTAATAGTCTTATTAATACTTTATTGTATTAATACGTATCTTAATAATACTTCACGTCTGCGTTTAATGCTTTCCCAGCGTTCAAAAATTAAACCTTAATGGCATAATCCAGTGTCATGTACTTTTTGTTTTTGCTTCTTTTATGTAGTCGCGATAAATGAAATAATATTCGGAAATATAACGAATGTTATTTACTACACCATACATATAAACACATCTGGAAAATATAGTTCATTAGCAGAACTACTGGACATTTTCACTTCTTAGACCTCAGGGGTTTTCGGTCTGTATATTAAATGCCCTGTTTAAAAAAGGTTTGACAATGAAACTGTAATTTTAAAATAATTGTATGTATATTACGAAAAACGCTAAACGCACCTGGTTTTGATAAAATGCTTTATATAGGAAAATATCCCGTGGTTTTAAGGCATTTATTGGCCGATTAAAAATGGTAATTTTGGCAATACCCAAATATCATACATATTAGTTATTATGTTTATTAAGGGTGCGATTAACACTAATTTCTTCATAAGCATGTGATGCGACGCTTTTTGTTTGATTTACCGCTTCTCCAATTAAAAATCTCAACTATGTGAACGCGCTTTCCGTCAAGTCATCGCCGGGAGGAGGGAGCGCGCATCAGGGTGCGAGCAGGAGCAGGAGCAGGAGGAGAGGCTGCTGCCTGCGAGCATCGATGACATCAACAAGCAGAAGAACCTCCTGAGGCTTCTGGAAATGGAGATGCGTGACTGAGACGGTTCGGTCGGCTCGGACGCAGTTCGGGATTTCAGCCTCATAATTAACGGACTGCGATGCTCGAGTCCTCATGAACGATCCCGGCGCTCTCCACAGCACGTCCACGCAGGTAGCAGGATATTGAATGTATGTGCCAGCCGGTTTTATCTAAGAAAACCCGAAAGCGTTGAACGCGCCGCGCCCACTGGCGTTCAGATGACGCCAGGAAACCGACCTGCTTCAGACGCGGCGCTGAGTGTGCGGTTACCGATGATGTGCGAGTATTAGTGGCGCATGCAGGAGTGTTATTGGGGTATAGTGTTGATAGTATTGTTGTATTATTCGAGTGAAGGCTGCACGGTCTTTAGAGGATGATGGCGATGCTCCGTTTCTTGTGTTGTAATTTCACTTCATTTCGGATCATTGACTTTCATTCTCTCCGGCTCTAAACATTACACAGAAGCGGATTAAAGACGCTAGAATTGCCGATGTTAGAAATGGAAGGCGTCTTTTATTGGGCGGTAAATGAATAAAGGTGTAACTTTAGTGACAGTAGCTGATAAGAGTCAAATGAAATATGAAGGAAAATTATAGTGCAAGGATACTGTGAGCTTAAGCAAATAAATCCTGATATATTATTTGGCTTTTTCATAAGTGTCTTTGGACTGTATATGGATTGAAACTGGTCAGTGTTTAATTTTAAACACCCCTTTATCTACATTATTCATTTCATAAGGTCTTTAGTTTTAAAATTAATATGAGCTCATATTATTTATCAATCCAATGGTACGCCTTTAGGGCCTCATATGTTTCTGAGATTATATCAACCAAATAGCCAAAATTGTCTGCACACTGAAAACATACAATCAGACCAAAGGGCATTTCTGAGATTAATCCCCAAATTCTTTTGAAAATATTTGTCTGTAATCATGGACAGAAATAAAGAACAGAAGGTTAAACAGGTTCTTCTGTAGCTCAGTGGTAGAGCTTTGTGTTAGCAGTGCAAGAGGTTATGGGTTTGATTTTTTTTTTTTGATAAAAGCATCTGCCAAATGCATAAATGTAAATAATGATGAATACCAAAACCTTCAATATTTGGTTTTCAGAAAATGTTGCACTTGCTATGACCTGTTTTTTCATTTCTGTAGACTAAACTGGAACTGCCTCAAAAATTATTTCGGTGTGCCTATAATTCCTTCTATTCCTCTATATTTGTCTATTCCTTTTTATTTCAGACTAGTGAGATTTTTCATCTGCAAAAACAGAAGTCAATTTTAGTCTTGGTAGTGAGTATGCCCATTATTACTGAATGTTTCTTCAGGAGATTGTTTGCTCCTATGAGAAGATTCAGCTGTAGTTCTAGCCTCAGCCATTCAGGGTCAGTTCAGAATATCAGAAAGCTCTGAACGATTTGAGCAAAATTCAACCAGCTGTAAGATCAGCGCTAAATATTATACAGCCTTGAAGTTGGAATATATTATATATTGAGAACCCTTAGAACATATAGCAACCCTGTAGCAATACCCTAACCCTAGCATTGTTGATGGTGAGTTTTACACTGACATTTTCTTATAGATTTTCACATGTCCTGTTGTGTATGTTTCCATATGCTTCAAAATCGATTATAGATGCATAAGCAAATAATAATAGAAAAGGTCTGAGATGTTTCACTAAAGGGTTCCAACGACAACCACCATTAACAAGATAAATGTGTGTGAGGAGTTCTTGGTTTGACCTCTGAAGCTGATTGACCTGAGGATTGTTTAAGGAAAGGGAAAGTTTTAGTATTTTTTTTTATATTTTAGAGTTGCAGAAAAATGAAATGGAATTTACATATAAATGAAATGAGATTTGAAAATGGAAAAAAAGTTACAAATATATTTCTATGTCACAAACACAGCTTGCATTGTATTCATTCGCTTTCTGGGCACTTGTGGATCGGTGCACGCACTTGCAAATCACATCCTGTGCATTTGTGGATGTTGAAACATTTCTAGCATCAAGACGTGAACGCAAATCCACCCACCGTGCACTCTAGCCAATCAGATAACTTCCATATTGTGCTGACCAATCGTGAAACATTCTTGTTGCAGGCAATACCAGCTCAGTTTTCGATCAAGATGGGACATGCTGAAATGCTCAATGTACTGAAATAAGGATAGGGTTGTGTTTTAATAACATTACGTTCACCATTTACTTGCATTTGCCTGTTAGTCACAAAAGACAGGAACACCATTCAAGGCTTTATTTACGACCTGATAAGGCAGCACGCACGTTTGATCTCATCTCAGATTGTAATCTATTTATTTGGTATTACGCACCAATTCTGAGTCCACAGTCCCTGTTGTTTGACAATTCTATAATCTCACCTGCCTAAAATGGATTGGTCAGAAAATAGTTAAATAGTGTCTGTGAAATACAGGAAACGTTACTCACAGTCATGAAATGTCACTAGCTCTGAGTCATGCTGATGTACAGTACATGCTTTTTCTTTTTACTTCTTTCTCTGTTTTAAATATGTTTAGGTTTGTTTTTGGCTGTAGTGAGGGTTTGTTTAGTAGGTCACATCAGCTGCTTGCAGGTTCTGATTGTCCCACTAACATGCTGTTTAACATTGAGACAGGTTGCACAGAGCTGTCATCATTAAGGCTTTGTAAATCAAATTAAACTACACAGAGACATTTACAATCAGATATAAACAAGAGCTCATTTTACTGCTTTACTCACTTATAATTGGCCAAAAATGTATTAGTTCATGAATTTCTGAATTCAGAAATTCATCTTTAATCTTTGAGAAGCAGATGAGATGAGTTAGAGACAGTGAAACAGTCTTACACAAGCTCTTTGACGCTTCTCACTTAGACTGGGATGTGTGATTCTGAATCCACCTTAAAGCATTGACTCACTGCAGCGCTGCGTTCTGATTGGTCAGGAATAATTTGACTGACAGCAGTGAGAGATTGTGGGGAGATGTGGAGAAGATGGCTGCTTCAGTGTCCATGTGTTGAGCATGTTATTTCAGGGAATGTGAGGTAGAAACCTTCAGCATCATCCAGTAGAGGCTTCAGCTTTCACTGGATGCCTCTGAAATCAGATTATTTACAGATGTGACTGTTTCTTCTTTTATGAATCTTGCTAACATGTAACCATGAGGGAATATTACACATCCCATAATATACAGCAGCAGGCCGATAGAGGAAAACAGCACTGTTAACAGAGTAGTACCTGTGAATAAAATACAATTTGTTGACAGAAAGTAAGGGTACACAAAATTGCTAAATTAAAAAATAACATCTTGTACACATTATTTACATTTTATTAGAAAGTATTTGAAAGCAGAACATGTGCATTATCCAATAACAATTCTTTTGGTACATTTTGGCATCACAGTTATCAGCCAATGCACATCTGCCTGGCAGATATGTTGGTTTTAAATATAAAGCGTTAGGGTTCCTGATCTAAGCCTGTCTGTGTGTATTTACACTTGCACCAATATCAGGCTTAATAACCCCACAAACTGTAAATTCATGTAAATTAAATTGAGATTGTTGATGCTTTAATTAAAGCCTGGTGCAGGTAAAACAGCAGAGTATCTTATCAGTCAAAGCTACACTTATACTGTACTGTATTTTCTAACAGATAACGTTTATGTAGCTCAAACAGTGGTGTGGGTCTAGCAACACTGAGATCAGTGGTTTGATTCCTAGAGAACACATGAACGAATGAAATTTAACTATATACCAATATCCACATGCCACCGCAATGAACACAGTCACCGTCATGAATGTGAGTAACACATCACACAGTGCTGTCTAATTGTCATAGAGAAAGAGAGTTTCACATTCTGACTTATCTTGATGAATGATTTCTGTCTCTGTATATCTGTCGGCTGTTCTGTCTTCTGAATGAGAATTGTGCATTTCACCTCTGCAAATTCTTTTAATTCTATCTCAGCTTCTGCCTCAACTGTACAACCTGATACCCAGCAAAAAAACATTGTACTTACTGTAATATGACATTATGAGAATGGACTGTAGAGACCTTCTAAAAATAAACATGAGGATGATGTTCCAGCCAGTAAGAGTTGTGCCCCTGAATCTACTGTGAAACTTTTTCTTGTAAAGCTACAAGCTACACGTAATTGCAGTTAAACTTTCAAATTAGTTAAGCACATAAAATTATCAGACGATATGTTTAATTTTTTTTTAGTATTTATGTGGCACAAAAACACATAACCAATGTAACTAGAAATCACAAATTTATGTAACAGTCAAAAACAGTTATCAACTAAATCATTTGACTAAATGGTTGGAAGTGTTTGTGTAGAGTTTGTTTTGGCCTATTGCAGACATTCCCCTGGTTTCCATTTGTTCAGCATATGCACACTTTAGTATGCATGAGTATGCATTGTTCAGTATGCATGTCTGTTGGATGTGTCAGGTGTGCTGATGTTGACATGTGTGGGTGTTGTGATGATGTCAATTAGTCTTAAGGTGAGTTTGAGATCCGACGTGTTCATTACGGTAATATACATAAGGAATTTGCAGTAATACCATGAAATATCTGAACATTGCATATGCATGCTGGGCTTTAATGATTTTATTTTTGTCCTGTCTGGATTCTGTGTGTGATGATTGGGTGAGCTCTCGAATGGGCAAAACTGCACAGCACATGGTCGCCATTCAGAGTCTGATAGGTGTGACAGATAGTGTTTGATCTGTGAAACATTATTAAGTAGTACAGGGTTAGGGCTATTGAATGTGTGTCTGTTGAGACATTCAGTTCATTATCTTTATTAGAAACTATTGCAAAAACAATCAAGTTCTGATTTTGGTCAGTTCTTCCCTAGCAGTTTGCAAAGTCAGTACAGACATACATAGACAGACAGAGTGTGAGAGAGAGACAGAGTGAGAGAGAGAGAGAGAGAGAGACAGAGTGAGAGAAAGAGAGAGACAAAAAGAGAGGTACAGGTGTGATGGGTGTGGTTTTTTTCACTGTAAACACTGCTGCCGCAGTGGAGCTAATGTGTTGTCATACGGCTCATCTGTAATAACAGCAGATTAAAAGGCTGAACTTATCCTTGATAGCTCACATTGTGTACAGTGAAGTGATCAGCTTTCTGGACGAATAGTGCTTTCTAAACCTTACAGTGTTTGTGTTACAGTAGTGTGACAGCAGTGGACATAATTGTGCTGTCTGTATGCACACACAGCACCTGCAGGCATGCATCTTTCTGCACAATTTTTAAAAAATGACTTTTGTATATAAATGATCAGGTTGTCACTGTCAGTTCTGTAGGGATGGTTCTCTATCAGCTGCTATAAATTGTATAAATATCAGCAGTTCGTTAGCTTTGCTGATTTATTGCTCTATAGTTACTACAGAAACATCTCTGAATAGGAATGTTCTTGTTTTATCACTGGGTTCGTTTTGCTGTTGTGTTGCATATATAATAAATGTGTATCCCGTTTTTTGGGGCTGGTCTGGCTTCATGTAGTTTGCATTATACTGTAGTGCTCTCAAGAAATTTAAAAGGCCCAGGAACAAATTTTGTATAGGTGGATGGCCTTCAACCTGCTGGGCCCAGTGAGTCGCTGAGTGACTGAGCTCTTGTAAGGCAAACTGTCAGTTATGTCACCACAGGAGTTCCTCATGAATGACGTGTGCAAATGAGTTTTATCTTATGAGTTTTATCTGTTAATTGGAAACTAATCCAGCGTCTGTAACACTCATATAAAAGAACAAAATGAGGAATTTGCTTTCATATATAAAATAATCTGTTTATTCATTTAAAAAAAGATATATAAATCTTTAGCTTTGTAAAGTCGGCATGTTTATTTCTGAAGCTTCAGTGTTCTGTGATGTATATCAGGCTCTCTGTGCTTTGGGAGATGCTGCTATTTTTAGCCCAGTTTCCTTTTATCTTGCCTTGATTCTGCTAAAATCTTCTCACCTTTTCATTATTAGAAATAACAGTAAGATTATTTGTTTTTCTGATCAGATAACGAAAGTGAATTAATCTAGTAAATTACGATACACTGACCAATTAATCACATCTATTATAAATAATTGCATATCAATTTTTGCTGAGAAAAGCCCCTAAAGAAAGATAATTTAAGAAGTTACGTTATTGTGGCAGACAAGTAAACCTAAGTTACTTAGAAATCAATATGTGTTTTCATATAATTGAACATAAGCTAGTGTACAGTACATTTTGCATTGATCTGTTCATTTATGTACACATTGACAGCATTGTTACCAATGGTAACTTTTCTGTCCCACAAGGCCATTTTTAAAAAATACTAAATAAAAACAAAAATAGTGTAGTGTTCCTCAGATATCACATTTTTTTTCAACAGAAACCTTTTTTTATGAGGGGAAAGATGTTTATTGAGTGAGACGTGTATATGACGTACAACACGTTTGCCGTTCAGCTTTCTGGCAGACAAAGAACTTTCTGTTGTCCATGTAAATGAGTGATAATAATCTGAAGTTGTCATGTCATTCATGACATTAGCTTCTATATAGTGGAGCTAATGGGGTTTGAATGATAGGTTTTGTGTGACAGTCGCTCTGGTATGACAGTCGGGATGAGTTGCGCTGCGGAGGTTTAGCGGAGAGTCACGTCACTGTACTGGTGTGCCAAATTTTGACTCCCTGCAGGATTATGACTCCTCTTATTGAGGCTGCCACTAGATGACGTAATATTAACACAACACTCACATTGTATCCTAAACCTAACCGTACTGGGGAATGAGGCAAGTCATAATCTGGCCAGTCAAAAATTTGGCATAATGCGGGAAATGGAAGCAGCTCTAAATGAGCTGTCAGTCACTGTGTGGCAGAATGTGTGACGTGAACTCTGTCTGGATTATATGGATGTTAAATAGTGTCATAAGTTCACAGTTCCAGTTTTTGTAACTACTGTACTGAACAACTTTGTCTGAATATTGTCATTTATTTGATTTTTCCTTAAATAAGAGGCTGATGAGTCACTTTAGTCCACTTGTCCCATCTGAAGCGAGTCTTTTCAATGTGACTGCATGTCCAACCTAAAGCAAGTAATATTACAGTGTTTTCATGTTTGGTGGTTGACCAGTATAGGTTTGTAACAGCCAATACTGATATGGCTGATATATGCATCATAAAATTAAATAGTAGTAGCAGATGAGATGTTGCTAAATTTACACTAAAATATTTCAAAACAAAAAATGTGCTTTGTCTATTGTCAAGGGTTCAGTCACCAAATGTAAACCTGTCACCTGCCTACGTTACACTCTCTCTGTCTGTCTCCGGTATGGTGTGTTTTGTCAGGTTTATTCCGGTGTGTACATGTGTGCAGCGGGACCATCTGTCCTCAGAACCTGCCAGAACAGCCCACAGAGAACACGGGACATCACCAGCGTCTGATTCAAGCTCTCTTAAGCAGTGAGATTCATGGTTTATCTGATGGATAGTAGACACATTTCAGCCCTGTACAGTTTCACCCTGCTATGACTTTAGCTTGTCTTCTAAAGTGACTGTAGTGATTGTGACTGTATCTGTGTTTTTTGTAAGGACAATAAGCAGCAGCTAATGTGTTATGCTGCAGGGCAGATGCTAAGACTGCATTCTTCATCTGTTCAGCATTATGTTATGTATGTGATGTTTCAACACATCTGCATGGACTGCAGCTTCATTTCACAGTGATGATCAGCACAGTCTGCTGCTGTCTCTGTAATTGGCTTACGGCCTATGTGTGGAGGGTTTGCCTGCCTGCTGACCTCCAGTCTGTAGTGACCCTCAGCAGCTAGAGACTGTAAGACCACTTACCGCCGCCCGGACTCTGACCATGTTTAACCTCTGACCTCAGAAGGAACATTAGGAAGCTTTTCACGTATGAATTTGGTTCTTTTCAGTGTCCGTGATTGTTGCTGTAGGTTCGGCCAGTGTGAGACTAAAGTGCTTTTAGAGCTGCTAATGTGGTTTGGCTGGAGCATTAACTAACTAAGCCTGGTCTGTGTGTCCACTTTTTCTTTATTGCTACTTATATGAAGTTAATTGGTAAATAAAAACTATTCTTGGCATTGTTGTGGAAAACATCTTCACTTTAACAGTGTCTTACTGTACATGTAAATTGTATCACAAATACAGCCACATTAACTGTATGTTCGCTATTTACAGAGCATGTGGAGTGATTTGAGGCATATTACACTGGCACAGATATGGTGTTGGAAATCACTTGAGTGTTTTAAATGACAATACATTAAACCACAACCCATCATATAAGAAACAATTCTGGAGAGATTATCAGCCTGTTCTGCCTTTACCTCTGACATCCTGAGCAAGAAATCTTTCTACTAGCTGATTGCCATGGCAGTTTTCCCGTTTTCCAAGCTGCATTCAAACCATTTTCCCAGCTGCATTCAATTAAAGCTGTGGGCTCCCCAAACACACCTGACAGAAAGAGGGACACAGAGACAGAACCACCTTGACCAGGTACAGACTCAGTAGACACAAGCTCACAATAGAGATGGGCAGACACTGGAAAACTTGGCTGCCACAGAGGTTGTGCCAACACTGTGATCAAAACAAAATCAAGAGCTGCACTTTCTAACAGATTGCACAAAATACAAAGATATTCAGACAATATTCTACCATAAAATAAAGGCCATACACCAGACATTTGAAACACTATCAAACAATGAACAACTGCCCTTCATGTTAGGAGAACACAAGGACTGCTGTGTGTTAGCAGCACAATATGTCTGCCTGCCACAATATCAGAGACAGTGAAAAATATGCCCTGAATCAATGTTTCCCTCATTTGTAACTAAATTATATAACTTACATTATTTCTTTATTCTGTCATTTTAATGTGTTAATTATCTTTATAATCACATAGTATTTTTATTTCACCGTATCTATTTTTTGCAATACTTTTCTTTGTATACCCTTAGTATATACTACATACATTGTATACCCTTAGTATATAGTAAGTACATTACACACATTATTGTGTGCAGTCTAGCTGCCACTGCTTTGGCAAAACAATTTCTTTTTGTTTTGTAAATGCCAATAAAACACTTAAACTGAAATTGACAGACAGAGAGAGGCACAGATGTGATGTACATGCCAACAAGGGATACCTTGATGCACCAAAGATGAATAACATTCTAGGTGAATAGGTCTAGTCTTCACATCTCACAGATGTGATCAGTCCAAAAGGTTTCGCCCCAATCTCACCTCATTATTTGATTCAGAAGTCTTCTTGTCGTGCAGCTCAAACAGACAGATCAATATTTGAAAGAGTCACATTACTGACATCTGACCCTAAATATTAAACTGGATCTAAGAAAGGGTTGAACAATACACTGTAACTGGTAATTAAAAGTTAGTGTTTATTATTTTGTTCACGATTGTTACTGTACTTGTTACAAGTCACTGTAATGCCCTATAAGACCTTGTGGTTTATTTAGTAGTGAATGATTCTTGTGTGTTATATAATGTTTGTTCTGTGTCATGTCTGATTGCAGGAACCGGTTCAGACTGCTGAGGGGTATGAAAACCAGGACATTAAGCTCTAACAGATATAAAGAAAAGGAAAAAACTGTGGTGAGTTTGTCTTTTCTATTGTATCTATATTTGTATCTGTATTTGGCTGCATAATGAGGGCCCATGAATTCCATTTATTTTTAGAAGTGCCAGCATTCAGACTGACAGGGATTTTCATGATACCGCAGATGAGCGTCTATTGATGCTTGACAAGCAGTGATGGTAAAATAAAAAACACAATCGCAGGAAACAAAATGTTTGTTTAGAAAATTAAACTCATTTTTGAAAATGCATGTATTTTGCATTTTACTTATGATAACTGACAAAATGCAATCTACATTTTAGTTGTGAATTTGCATAGCTTTACCGACACCTAAACCTTTTAGCTCAGACAGCTATGAAAACACATGCACGTCTATGGGCAGAATTTTCTGCAGTCAGTTTGAAGCTAATTGGGTTTTTTTTACTGTAGAGCTGCTCTGTAGCTGCTGCTTCATGGTCCAGTGTTTAACTGTGGAACGGCCCACAACATCTGTTAGGATCTCCGCAGTAACACTGGGATGGGATCATAACACAATGAATGTTAGTCCACACGTTACATGCAGAGACCAGAGCGAGTTTCAGCGCATACTATAGTATGCTGCACTACAGTACACTACAGAATGCTACACTGCAGTATGCTGAACTATAGTAATCTACAGAACAGAACTTTAGTACAGTTTGCTACACTAGAGTGTGCTTTACAACAGTTTGCTACAGTACCGTACAGTATGCTACACTATTTTACAGTACACTAGAGTGCTAACCCTGTTGTTTTAACTTTAAATTAAGTACACTAAACATAAATCTTAAAATATTCCATCCATTATTGTTTTGAGTCTGCTGAACAATTAGCATGTTTTTTCTTATTCTTCTAGAAAATTTGAGTTGAATCAATTTATCTTAGATTATTTGTGTCTGTTGATTGATGTGTTTGAAAACAGGATTTTTTTTTCTGATGTCACAAGAACATATTATTTAAAATTAAAAATGTATGTTTAGTGAATGAAAAATTCAAACTGGCTGTTGAAAGAACTCAAAAATCTTTAGTACCTTTAACTAAAAGTATCTTGTGAAGTAGTTTTGTAAAGCAAAATTAAATTTTTTATATCGAACGAACTTGTCTGGGCTTACAGAGTCTAAAATAGCTTCACTTTACAGTCTTTTGCCCAATCTTTCACTGTACTGCAGATTGTTTGAATCTTGACCATGTGTCTGAACCCTTCTCAGAAGACAGCAGTCTGAACTGCAGGAATGTGCAGCCTAGAGAGTAAAACACACAATGCCAGGGACATTTGTCAGTAATTAATGGCCTCTGTAATCAAGTAGCAGTTAGGTTTAGGTTTAGTCCAGCGAGCACAAGCTGCTCTGTTTATTATAATCCATAACCCCGTTTACTGAACCTGCTGATACTGTATTATAGCCCATAATCATCCAGACTGCAGCTTGTATTCTTCACCTGATGATGTTCAGGGCTCAGTGTCTGATGACTGAGTCTCAGGTCTGATCTGACTGGCTTGTGAACAGCAGGAAAAACATGTTAAATGCAAAGAAAACAATGCAACTAACCATATAAATGTCAGCGGTAACAGCCAAAAAATGTTAAAACTGGGAGAAAATCTTTCAGGTGTCTGTTGATGTGAACAACGCCAGTCAGACAATATCATGTCATTTTGGGTCACCACCACTAACCAGTTGAGCATCATTGATAGAAAGCAACACTGGTCAACACTGGTTAATGCTGGTAAATCTTCTTCTGTCAACCGTAACTGAGTTTCTCAGGATTTGTTCATTATCTCCTTGTGTGTCTCTCTGCAGGGTGTCTGTTTGTTACTGAAGGTGACTCTGCGTCATGGAGCTCCGGGTCAGCAGAGGTCCGGTTCAATCCATACTGCTTCTCATCTACATCTCCTTACAGAACTCTGGAGATGCATTGTGTAGGTCCCTTCACTCTTTTAACACGCTGCTGTTGGTATGGTAACAATGCATGTTCTTTAGTGACAAGATGTTGTCATGGAAACTCAGCAGGGGTTGATGCAGTTTTACTGCAGTAAATTATTTCAGCAGAGAAAAGTATGGGAATCTCTCCACAGATACTGGTGTGTGTTGATGTTGAAATGTTAATCTAATGTTAACACAACGTTCTGTGAGTATTTAATGGTTTTCTTTCTTTCTCTTTCTTCATACACACACTTTTCTCTCTGGTCATTTCTCATGGATCATGTCTTTCTGTTCTCTGGGTCATTTTTAAAATGTTGTATTATTGTGTGTGTGTCTTCACCTGCAGATGAATCGGGTGTGTGTCTCTGTGGGAGGGTTCTCAGGATCAGCCCAGTTTAATCTGCCATTATGGCAACAGGACATCCCAATATGATCCGCTCAGAGCAGCTGTATCTATGAATGTGTCCTGTTCATGTAGATTGTGGTCTGTGTAGACAGCAGTGCAAGAGTTTGACAGAAAGATCATGTTGAATCATTCAGAATCCGTGATGTCATCACTCTTCTCCTTCATGTTCTAGTGGCTCCCAGATTCACGAAGATCCCCACGGATCAGATCGGTGTGTCAGGAGGCGTCGTGTCCTTCGTTTGTCAGGCTGCAGGAGATCCAAAGCCGCAAGTGTTCTGGAACAAAAAGGGCAAGAAAGTGAATTCACAAAGAATCGAGGTGAGAAACTCTGGATCTGATGCCTGGATGCACAGAAAGACCAGATGGGTGGGGCATATCAAAGGGCCCATCTTTGGGTCTAAACAGCCAGCAGCCTTAAGCAAATTGGCTTAACCAATGGTGTGGGTTTGGGCCAGGGCTATGTGTTTGTCTGACCAATGGCACACGGGAATGTTGTTTTTGCAGTTCTGTTCAACTGTTTTGCATGTTTGATTAACCACCAACATGCAAGATCAACATGCAAAATACAACTCCTTGCATCATTTCTTCATTCATTATTTCTTATCTAATTTTTACTGAATAGTTTAATTTAATAATTAATTGAAGCATCATCTGTTTGGTATATTAATTAATTAATATAATTAATTAATTAGTGTAGTGTCACCTACTTACAGTGAGTGGTGGGTATTTTCAGCCATTAAGCCGGGCTCAGACTACAGGATTCTCGGGTGGATTTTACCCAGATTTTCCCAGATTGAGAATTTTAGAAAGAAATCAGGTTCAGGACCTCGATCTGGTCTGAGCCCAGCTTTAGGGTTAGGGTTAATGTTCATAGAGCTGCACTTTGAATTTTCACCAGAAATAGTAGACCATCTGGGTACTTCATTTTAACATACTACAATTTAGGCAACTAATTCTAATTCCGAATGTTATTCAGTATGGATAGTATGTGAATTGGAATGCAGGGTGCTTTATAGTGATTTTTTGTGCATGTGAGTGTAGTGAGTATTGGGATTGGTCCAATACTGGCAATAAATGCTTGAAAAATCTCTGTATTGAATGAATTGAACACATTTTAACTTGCGTGCGAGACAGATACATTTCCCACTTAATGCGGCGCAGCACAATGACTTCTGTACAGTTGTACAAGTTATGAGCAAAACCTATTCAAGAAGCTTATTTTACTATGGATTATATCATTTTGATTTGTTTTGTCCATATTGTTTTGCTTTGTTGTCTGTAGTGCGTAAGTGTGATAGAAGATCCGGGTGCTTTATGATACATGATTTCAAGAAGCGTTTGCTGAAAGTCATATAACTGTGAACGTTTCAACTGTGAGTCTTAGCCGAGCTGCTCACCCTCAATTAAGTGACAGAGCATTGTTTATGGTCAAAATAAACAAAAAGGAACAATTTAATCATAAAAGCATATAAAAGTGATGTCAGCTGTGTTTCACAGTCAGTATATGATTTTCAGCATTGTTACAATACCTGAAAACAGAATTGTTTTCATATGCGTGGTGTGTGTATGAGTGTATGTATGTGTTATTGAGTGTGTGTCTGTGGGTGTGAGGTTGTGTGCGTGTATGTAAGTGGAAGTGGGTGTGGGTGTGGGTGAGTGACTGTCTGTATGTGAGTGTGTGTCTGCGTGTGAGGCTATGTCTATGTATGTCTGTTTCTGTTTGTGTGCGTGTGTGTGTGCGTGTGAGCTGAACAACTTACGACCCCAAAAGTTTCCATTGGCTGAAAAACCCTTTATTGGGTCTCTATTTGGTGCCTGCTATAATTTATTTAATGTACTTGTATATGTATATGTGTGTATTTGATATGTCTCAGTATTAATGTCACATAGTATCAATATAGACAATTTGATATTCTACTGTAATTGTTTTTACAACACTGTTGAAAACTGTGTGGTGTCCTGAAAATATGCTGAAAATGTATGTAAAACACAATATCTTAAGCCTTTGCTTAATGTTTAGAGTCAGTTGTTTATTAAATCTTTTGTAGTTTTGTAGGTAGCAGCGCTTACATTTCTTTGGTAAATGAGTGTGTGTACTTACGGCAGAGAGTTATTCCACATTCAAGATTTAAGAACAAGCATCAACTCTTCATTTACATTTCCAAATGACTGGAGCTGTTAAAATAGTAGCAGAAAGCAAATACTGCTGATTGCCTTACGTAAGTAAGAGCAAAATATTCACAGGGATATTTAATAGACACTGTGCAGTGGGTTCTGTGTTGACATATGGTGTACTCGGCCATGTGTCCAAGACACACAGTTGCATATATCAGGCTATATCAGCATGTTAATGCAAACTCTAGTACTGAAACATGAACATACAAAGACAACAGCGCACAGTATTACACCCACAAAAGAACATTTATATCTAATTATATCTTATCAGTGATTTGTAGACTTGTGGAATCTCATTTGTATGATTTACTTTCAATGAAAGGCTAAATGCTTCTGCATACTGTGTAATGTACACTAAAGACTCAGCTGTGATTGGTTGACACTGTGTGTTCTCTTTTCTTATTGGTCCAGACCATAGAGTTTGATGAAGGGGCAGGGGCGGTGCTACGTATCCAGCCACTCCGAGCACCACGTGATGAAAATGTTTATGAGTGTGTTGCCAAAAACACGGAGGGTGAAATTGCTGTGACCTCCCAGCTGTCCATCATAAGAGGTGAGATGACATCATTACAGTCCAGTCACATCACTTAATAATTTCATCCAGTGACATTCCTGTCAGAATTTACTGTGATTATCAGCCTCACCTCCAGATGTCTGGACTAATGTGTAATGTTCCTTAGATATTTATATATTTCAGTGTTAACATTTAACATTAGAGAATGAACTGCTGCTGATAAAGGCAACAGTTCGCAGGCCAGAACTGCTCTTTGTTTTGGAGATGTCACACTGGGTTGCTTTATTGGCTGGTGCTCTTGGCCATTTGGCTGTTGTTAGGCTAATTTTGATAGGCTGGCCAAATCGCAAAGGCCTGGCAGCCCCGCTGGCTGTAATCAAGGCGAGACGTTTGGCTTATGACCGCCTTCAAACCATTGGCTCAGTATTTTTTTATATTATCAAAACCTGGCTGTCACATTTGATGGACATGTTGAAAACGAGTTGGGAAATGATGTAAGCATCTAATCTCCAGCACATATGCTGTCAGCATGTTTGATTTTTACCTGAAGTACACATTTTAATTTTATCTACATCATTGCCGGCCAACAGATGATCTAGATAAATTCAGATGTTGTTCTGTGCTAGAAGGAAGCGCCAGGGGTCTGTTGTGACTGCGTCTCTTTGAAAGCTGAAGAGAATGGTAATACATTTATTAGTCTGTTAATGAAACATGGAACATTGGTAGTTAGAGTATATTTAGTGATTTGTCAGTGATTTGTATGTTTATGTGATTGGTATCATTACATGATGACTGACAGTTTCCGGGCATTTAGAGAAACGGACACTGAATGCTGAGTCTGAACACTGCTTTACTCTACTACATTATTTTTTTAATATCTTTCCACTAAAAGTGCTTTTCACACAGTGATTAACCCTGGGTTTACTTCCTTTCAAATTCCTCGGTAAAGCATCGCTTCACACTTGTCATTTTGAAAGAGCTCCACTTTTAACCCTGGGTTATACTTACAGAATAGGGTGTGTGTGTTCTTTTAAGT
Organism: Chromobotia macracanthus; assembly: GCA_036877525.1. NCBI lineage: Eukaryota > Metazoa > Chordata > Actinopteri > Cypriniformes > Botiidae > Chromobotia > Chromobotia macracanthus. Next base: position 5,284,713 of record JAZGTH010000038.1, on the reverse strand, counting down.
GTATGTCAGTGTCTAAGTGACTGTGGTTTGCTATAGGCTGATGGGGAGCTGTATGTACATTTTGTGTGTAGATTGTGTGTGTTTTATTAACAGTAGGGTAGTCAGTTTCGGAGAGGTTATCAATATCAAGCTAGCTTTAAAAGCATAAGATCCCACCATCCCTTCAGAATTGAGTAGGGTTAGGGTTTTATTCTCTCTCTGTCTTTCTCAATTCAGTGTCAATTTATTTTAAGTAGCGTGATACTATTGGCGTGATTGTTTAACATACAATAAAGTACAGATTTAAAGTAAGAATAGTGCTGATTAACTGGTGTTTGTAGTGTATAGATGTGCTCAGTTATGCAGCAGTGTGGTAGAAATCCAATCTGACTTTTACTTCAAGTCAAGTCAAGTCAAGTTGAGCTTTATTGTCATTCCGCTATATGTGGGGACATACAGTGGAACGAAATGTCGTGCCTCACAGGACCACGGTGCTACATAAATACAGACATACAACAATGACGTGAAACAGTATAAATCTAAACACAAATACTAACAGAATTAGATTATAAATATACTATATAGAAAGTTGCCTATACATAAACTATTAAATATAAACTATACAAATGTTCCACATAAATATTGCACGAGGAAAAAGAAAGTCAAGCACTGTTCCTGGCTGGAGAACAGTACAAGATGATCTGTAGTGCATGGGCTTGTAAACATACATGAGTCTTTTGTGGGATTATGTACCCCCAGTTGTAAAGTGACTAGTGCACATAGAGGAGAGGACTTAAAACATTGTTAGAATCCTGAGTTGTTCAGAATACAGTCTTCCCCAGATTACTGTTCACACAAATGCATCAGGAGTTATTGGGGTCAGATTTCATTCTCTCTGTTTCTCTTTCTTTCTCTCTCCCTCCCTCTCTCCCTCTTTCTGTGTAGTCTGATTGTTCATAATCCTGTCAGGTTCCAGGTTCAGCTTTTCCTGTCAGGTTTCTGTCTTTCCATCCCTCTTTTCAGTCTTTCTCCCTTTCTTTCACTTATTTGTGTCTGTGTTTAAAGACAAAATGGGCAGTTTATCTTTGTCATTGTTGGCTCTGATGTGTGCTGGCGTTTACAGCACGCATCATTTTCTCTCTGTAAACACACAAAGGCACTGAATCAACCAACACTTCTCAGATGGGGCCCTCAGGCATCAGTTGTGGCCAACTAGTTAGATAGAGGGTTAGGTTGCAGTTTGATTCCCAATGCCAGCAGGATATAACTTTACTCCCAGTTGCTCCCCAGTTGCCGCAGTGAGCAGCAGTGTGTTTACAGTTTACAGTGTTCACAACTAAATGCAGAGGACAAATTCTGAGTATTGGTCACCATACTTGGCTAGCACATCACGTCATTGTGGCCTTTGCCATGACCCTTATATATTCTAGTGTTCTTTTCCTGTTGATTTGTTTGAAAGTGCTTTTCACAGTTATTGAAGGAGTTATTGAAGGGAAGATTGCTGAAGAGTTACTGAAGGGAAGGTTGGATGTTAAGATGTGTGGTGAAGGTTTGAAGATCCTGTGAACATCTTTTCAGCTGAAGAAGAATCGTGTTTTAAAGTGAATAGAACTGTGTGTTTTGGGGCAGATTTTTTTATCTGCTTCCGTCATTATCAGATCAGATGTGATCAGAGTTTTTCATTCACATGAAGGATTAGCTAGTTCTGAAACCACCTACCTTCTGCTGGACATGTTCTCAGACAGCATCACGTTTACATCACAGAGAAGACAATCCCACAATGCATTGCTACAAAATAAGTGAAATAAATCCATTCATGCTGGCAGATGTGTCTAGAGAAATGTTGTTTATGAATATGAATCATTTAGTACAGTGTCAATCGTAATAGTTCAGTCTTATTAAAAATGGACAGTTTCACACGGTATTTGTGTCTTGTGTGTTTTACAGAAAGCCATATACTAAAACATTAGGAACTGATAACCCCCTGGCTACAGTTTACTATAACCTCCACATCTTTGTTGCTCCTTTAATTAAAACTAACAAATCTAAACATGGGTGTGTGTAACGGGTAATTGAGGGTTGGGTAAACACATACAGTGATTATGTAGGTATATAATTACACAGCATTGAACGGCCGGGCCTGTGTTCACCTCTGATGAGTTCAATGCTGCGGAGGAAATGCTGTTTTATTTATAAGCAGAAAAATGAACAGCGCCCACTGAAAGAGACAGCAGTGCACAGGAAGTGGGTGGGTGTCAGTATCATATCATCTAACTTAACTGGTAAGTGGACTGCTAATGTGAAGAGAGACAGAAATAGATTTTAATCAAATGCAGTTGAGTATTTCCTGCAGAGGAGTGTTGAATACATGCTGTCATCTTTATTTCTTAGCTTAACAGTATTTAAAAATATTTCACCTTTGGTTTAAAAACATTTAACATGAAATGAAAATGAACCCTGTTCATTATATGAATTTACACTCTTTGTCAAAGTTGGACAAAGTTGTTCTGGTAATCCTTCATCAAAATCAATAACTTGCTCCACCGCAGAAATGACTTATTTTTCAGCTGAGGTCATCTAGTTTTTAGTCACACGTTTCAGGAGGTCCTCCATCTTTGTCCTCCATCTTTTACTCGTATTATTGATCAGAAGTTGACATATTTTAAAGCTGGAGATGATGTTTGCTCTTGGACTCTGATATCTGAATCTCTCTGAATCATTCCATCTGTTTCTTCTGTTCTGTAGAGGACCTGCTGCCGTTTGGTTTTCCCAGCATTGACATGGGCCCTCAACTGAAGGTCGTGGAGAGAACTCGAACCGCGACCATGCTGTGTGCTGCCAGTGGAATTCCTGATCCAGAGATCTCCTGGTTCAAAGACTTCCTGCCTGTTGAACCTGCTCTCAGCCAAGGGCGAATAAAGCAGCTGCGATCAGGTGCGTTACAGAACAGACCTGTGTGGGTTAGTTTGGGGGAGAGCTGCAGTCAGTGCATCTCCTCTGGTTCATAGGGTCACTCTGTATTTTAAACTGTCTGTGATTATAAGCACCTTGTGAAGCAGCTTGATATTAGGCTCTCATGTGAAGGGCCACTTTTTGAAATAAACTCTAATGACGGTGTGTCAACTAAACGGTTTGAGTGATTACTGCCCTGTAAAGAATGCCAGGTTACTCTGGACAAAGGTCTCCTCTCTACAATTCCTGTTGCTCAAAGGACCGTAGAGAAATGAGGTAGTGTTTGGATAGGTTGTCACTTGTAAAATGGCCACTTATTTTCAGATTTGAAGTACAGCTGCAGCTCAGGATGTTTGGACTGTAAATTGTGTATGTGTAGACTGAGTTGTGGTGCATAACAACCAGCATTCCCAATTCCATTTGTCTGTCTGTTTACACTTGACATCCGTGTTTGTACTTTTTTTGTCAAAACATGTTTTACCTCATAGATACATTTACATTTATGCATTTGGCAGACACTTCTATCCAAAGCGACATACAGTTCATTCAAGGTATACATTACATGTGTTCCCTGAAATTCGAACCCACAACCTTTGTGCTGCTAACACAATGCTCTACCAATTGAGCAACTGGAACTTACAAGATAGACATGTATTTTTGTATATGTACATATATTTTATCAATATGATTCATGTATTTGACATAGACACACAGGTGAACATCATAAACTGGACAGCAGTTTTTACTTGAATCTGTCATTGTTTCTTTCTCATTGTTTTTGTTGTGTGTGAACTCTCAGGAGTCTTTGGTAAGTATCTGATTATTCTAGACCAACCAAACTCCCTCTCCAAACCTACCCCACACCCACACCCCAATAGCTCATTTTCCTGCACCTGTTTTTTAATGAGGTGAAGCAAATCTCACCTCAACTGATCCATGATAGAGCTGACTATTTGTTACCTGAAAAGGAAAACTTACTTTCCAAATAAAGGAATGCTTGTTTGTTTTAGTGGAGATACTTGTAAGACAGTTTATACTTACAAATACATGCAGACACACACTCTCTCTCACACATACTCTCTTTGTTCTGTGACCCTCTGTAGGGAAATCGCAAGATCCTCTGAATTTTATTTTTATTTGCATATATATTCTAAATTAATACACTATTTATGCCTGTGGAAAGATCATGAGAAAGATCATTTTTAGAACTTCTGTTCTCCATCTGCCCTGATCTACTTTTCCCAGGACCCTGTTGCCATGACACTGTTGGGCGACTCTGATGTCTGCATGCTTCTCTCCTCATGTATTCCTTGTTCTCTTGTTCTCCAAAGATTTTGTGATGTTTCTGTGTTAGCAGCACCAGAAACCAAAAACTGATCATCATGTGATGAATCTTCTGCACTGAAGCTCCCATATGAATCTGTGTATGCTACATAGAGGGGGAGAGTGATGCTTTTCTGTTCTGTTTTCTGAGACCAGCACACACACACACACACACACACACACACACACAGTAAGTGCAGGTGAGTTTGATGCTGATGGGTCAAATGGGCAGGAGATCAGAAGGAAAGATCTCCTGAGGCTGGTCTCTGGTTTTATTTGTTACTGGAGGTCTGTGGGTTTTGTATGAATTGTGATTGGGGGCCTGTGGGTTTTATATGAATTGTGATTGGGGGCCTGTGGGTTTTATATGAATTGTGATTGGAGGTCTGTGGGTTTTATATGAATTTTGATTGAGGGTCTGTGGGTTTTGTATGAATTGTGATTGGAGGTCTGTGGGTTTTATATGAATTGTGATTGAGGGTCTGTGGGTTTTATATGGATTGTGATTGGGGGCCTGTGGGTTTTATATGAATTGTGATTGGGGGTCTGTGGGTTTTATATGAATTGTGATTGAGGGCCTGTGGGTTTTATATGAATTGTGATTGGGGGACTGTGAGTTTTATATGAATTGTGATTGGGGGACTGTGGGTTTATATGGATTGTGATTGGAGGTCTGTAGGTTTTATATGAATTGTGATTGGGGGCCTGTGGGTTTTATATGAATTGTGATTGGGGGACTGTGGGTTTTATATGAATTGTTATTGGAGTCATAATTTTGATGAGTTGTGATTTATATTTATAAAAATGACATTTTGATCTATATGATATATAACATTCTACAAATGTTACTGCACGAACAAGCCAACATTCTGAGAATGTTCCCTATTAGCTGGGTTTCTTGGATCTCATGTCTGTCTTCTGGTGTCTCACACTTGTAACCTAACTATCTCTCTCTTTTTTTCTGTCTCTCTCATTCTGTCTGTGTCTCTCATATTCTCTCTCTGTCTCTCTGTCTTCAGGTGCACTTCAGATTGAGCGCAGTGAGGAAACAGATCAGGGGAAATACGAATGTGTGGCGTCTAACTCTCAGGGTGTGCGATACTCGTCCCCTGCTAACTTATACGTGAGAGGTATGGAACACAGTAGGTACTCAGGAGGTCATTTACTTCCACGCACACGTCAGCAGAATGTTATAGCTGTTTACTGTGGGATATCTGTTACACACAGTGTCCCCTACAGTAAACTCTTCATGAAAACAGGATTACATGTCCTGAGGAGGGCGGCTGTGTTCAGAATGGAATACTAGCTCTAATACTTTATAAAAATATTCTTGTTAGTCATTATTCCATGATGAATGTTTCAAACAGTGTGTTGCTGTTCTTCACCACATTTTTGCAGAAATATTTTTGTAATTAGTTGAATTGCATTAAAAAGTTGCAAAAAAAACTTTTGGCAGTCTGATTCAGTGACGATTAAAAAATATAAAACGTGATGAAAATCAAGGTTGTAACTTTAATTGATTTATTGCACTGGTAATGGAAGGTCAAGTGCATTGCATTGTGGGATATAGTACATCACAGTGTATTCTGCACGTTCTGTACCAGGTAATCCATGTCATGCATTCACAGATTTTACATGCTGTGAACTGCAGAGATAAACAGGATGTTGGTAAGCCATTCTGAACATATTTGTTATTTTGTTTTTATCAGAAATATTTCACTGGTTTAAAAATAAAATGGCCAACTGTAATAAAACAACTGTGTCCCAGCGGGTCCCTTCACTTGTCACCACAGATTCACCATTTGCAGCTAATTAAGGTTTAAAACTAATTTGAAAAAAGCTAATTGATTTGAGATGAATTTGGTTTATAGGCCTGTAATTGTTTCTGTAAAGTCAATTAGTGATATTTGCTGTTGTCTGAAGGGTTTTGTAGTCCAATGATCTGGAATAAGCTTCCGCTATTTTAATACAATAGAAGGTTGTGAATAAAATTGTGTGTAATGAGAGGAAAATGATTTCAGCCCCTAAAAGCAGGAGCTGTCATTCAGAACTATTACAGAGTTCAGTAAAATCTACTCCACTAATAACTGTGTTTCTACACTGTTCTCATGGTTAAAGAACATCAGGAAACAGATTTTAAACCCCTTAAATGTACCAATAGAACTACAGTAAGTGCTGCATGATGCTCTACTAATATTGCAAATGTTTGTGTGCTGGCTTGTTGTTTTGTTCATTTTTTGGTTGATTGCTTGTTTGTTTGTATGGTGTTAATTACTAATCAAGACTAATTTCACTTGAATTCCTCACAGATGTAAATGTAAATGCTGTACTGTACAACTCAGTCATGAAGACTCACTGATCTGTGCTGTTGTGTGTCTGTGTGTTTTCTGTGTTTGCATCTTTACATTTTCTGTTTTCTTCTTTATTAATGCTATTTAATCTCAGAGTAGAGCAAGGCCAAGCCAAAATACTGTATTTTGGACTGTATTTTAATAATGCTGCCACGAAAAAAACTGATTTTACATGCTAAACACTCAACAGTTGGGTCTGATTTGAAAATTCAATTGAACATGTAAAAGTCAGTGTTTATGAATGCGGTGAGACAGGCAGATGATGCTTGCTGTGGCCTTTTTACTCTTTGTGTGTGTTTTCCTGGTTTCCCTCTCTGCTCTCAAATCCCCTCAAACCTTTCACCCTCAGAGCTACGAGAAGGTTGGTGCGCTTTTTGGTTATTTTCTCTCTGTTCATTTGTTTGGCATTTAAACACAGAGAAATGTCATTCAAGCAGTAAACAGTGTTCATACTCATGTAAATGCAGTAATTATAGTGTAAAATCTGCAGGACCTGAGCAGTTAGGGGTCATGTCAGTCTCTGGTGTTGCATTGTGGGATCTAGTTTGCCTTTCTCTTTTTTGGCACGCATTGCCATGGAAACCCAGCAATTGGAAATTACAGGACTTCAGCATGAGAAATGTTGCATGCCTGAACAGCACAGCGTTGTGATGGCTGTTGATGTCATTCTGTGTTCTGTCCTACCTCACCCAATTGAATTGTTGCCCCGATTTGAATTGTTGTTGCCCTCATGCTTCAGGTGTGTCTGTGTCATGTGCCTGTTGTTTTGTCTTTGCTTGTTTTTGCGATGTGTCTGTTTTTGGTAGATGTATGCAGTTGCATAATTTATTGTGAGTATTGATTACTGTAGTGATGTTGATCGGTATCTGCTGTTGCCAGTCCCACAAACATCATCTAGTCAGAACAGATGCTTTCAAAACTACCTGAACATCAGGCCCCAAAAAGTATCTGCTCTCATTTTTCTCATTTCCATTAGAAAATAAATAAGTAAATAAAATAAATGTCGTTTGCATGTACAGTGGCCAATGGCTCGATGTCCCCAGCCATAAAAATATTGTAGTATTAATGTGAATCAATCTTAAAGCAGCACAAAGATGGATTTAATGACCTACTGCGATCAGATTGGAATTCTGTAATCAATCTCAGATTTACAGGCTGTAGTTGTGAGATCACTGGAGTTTCTGCATTCGGGGGACTGCAGTTATTTGTTTTCATTGTGTTTTTGTCTGTCTCTGTTTCTATTCGTTGCTTGTGCATAAATGAGTGTGTTTTCATTCTGTCAATACAATGAAGCGTTCATAGCCCTCAGCTCCAGGAAAACTGTTAAAGGCAAATCAAATTTCAGAGAGATTGGAAGTGACACGCAGCAGCTCACCATCGTCTCCTAAAAAATTAAAAATGGAGATGCGGGCAGACACCCTTGCTGTGCATGAAAATAACTGGGAGGAACAAAAACAGCACAAGAGTTACACATATTTCCTGTGCTTTAAGATATGTTAATATGTGACAGGTGAACTGAAAACAGACAGCCTAAACATTAGCATCTGATTAATGTAAGAACTTAGTGTAATGACCCGTCTGAAGCAGAAACTCGATGATGTCATTTGAACTCAGAGCAGGAGACCTATCCCATTTCTTTGTGCCGTTGCAGTCAAGAGCATTTATCCAGTATCCAGTAATGTGTGCTAGAACTGTAAGTCAATATGCTTTGCCCACGCTCCACCCTTTAGATAAGGATTAAGATAAAGATTATTTTTGGATAAAGGATAAAGATTGTTTTTGAGATAACTTGCACATTGTAATGTGACTAACAATTGCAAATCCAATTCAGCGGTCTCCATTGTTGTACAGATCAAATGTTCTGTTCTCGTCCAGTGTAATGTTCTCATCCTGCTAGAAAGAAAGGCTTTTAAGAGCTGCAGAGTGATTTTCGAACAATAGAAACTCAAAGATAAATTCAGATATTTGAAGGGGTTCTGACAGATCACCATCATGCCATTAGCATACCAGCTTAGCTCTGTTTGTGCATGTCACAATTGTCACGTGACTGTTGGATGTTCACATGCTGTGACAGTTGCATGATGATTGATTGAGCATGATTCCCTGTGACATAATCAATGCATGCACTAACCTGCATTAACAACCTTATTAACCTCAGCTAATGAAGATTTAGCCGTGTAGGTTTAACATAGATTTGTTTTTCATTTCATTGTTTTTCAATTATTAGACATATCATTTCTTGATATGTCCAGTTCTGGGTTACTCTGGTCAGTGCTCCCCTATAAATTCACCTTTAAAATTAGACCGTGTTGAAAACAATGTTACTGATAATCAATACTGACCTTTGTGTCTTTGTAGGAAATTGGTTTCATGAAATGATTCTAAGCAATGCTGTCTGACTCAAGAGCCCACATGACAAAACACAGTTCAGCTGAGAGAACATATTTATAATTCACATCATATATTACCTCTTTGAACCAGTTATAAGTTTTTATACATACAGCTTTACATATACCTACAGGCTTCCAAAAAGCCAAGACACAAGAACCTGGCTTTACTTGAATCACAACATCATTTCTATTGCTCTGAAGAGAAAAACTGCAGGAAATTGGTTTTGTTTAAAATATTGGATCTTTTACCTTAATGTTGAAGGTGTATTTCATATCAATTTAAATTTTGTTTTATGAATGGCAGTCACAGTCTTGATATCAAACAATACAATGTATTAATGGTGTTTTCTAAGGCAACATCACTAGTAATATTGCTTTAACTTTAACCTTTATGAGGATAGCTAACACTTATTTTCTTTAGGAAATTTACAACTGTAAGTCAGTTAATGGTTATATAACTGCAGACTGCCCTGGTTCTGTGCTTCTGATGTTTGAAAGCCATCTTTCTCTCTTTCAGAGCTCTTATGTTTTTGCTCTCAGCAGATCCGACAATAATCTGATGATTTCATGACAACTCTTAATGATTCAGACAGCAGTAATCCTGAGCAAACTCCTCTACCTTTCTCTGTCTTTCTTTTTCCTTGTGTCTCTCACTCATTCTCTGCATCTGTTTATGAATGCAGGGTGAGATGTGATCCAAATGTGGATCTTCGTAACTTCCAATGTTTTTTTATTTGATGGTTTTCTCTTTGATTGGTTAATTTGTCTCTGTATGAATTCACACAGTCAGATCTTCACACAAGTTACTATTATTTGGCTGCAATAATCCTGTTTATTACAGTGTAAAAAACTATGCTGCCTTCAATTTTTAAGTTTAATCATTTTGGCTGCACAAGTCATTTCAACTTACTCTTTGTAATCCTGACTGGTCTTGAGCTGCTGAAAAATTTGCTTAACCTATTTTTTTTTAAGTTATACCAGTCAACATTTAGTTGATAAGTTGATTAAACTTAAAATTTTAAGGCAGCAAAGTTTTTTACAGTATAGGTTCTAGAATGCAGCTGCATACACAGAGCAGACACACAGCATGCATAAACAGCAGATCTCTGCAGTCACAATAGATCAGTAGATTTCAACAGGTTAAAAACTCTTCTCATATCTGCTGTTGATATCAAAGTTTTTCTGCATTTACCAGATGCCAAACTGAACAAAACTATAAACAAAACTATGTAAAGTTAATAAAACACTGTTAATACACTGTTAAAAGGATGTTCACCCTTTCACAGTGTCCTTTTGTCCCAGCTGTGAACCACTGAACTAAAAGGAATGTGCACGAGTTAACTGCTGTTTTGGTGCACTCAGCATCTATAACTTTAGTTACATATTCACCGAGGTTCAGAAATGTTTCCTTGCCGTTGGGTTTATGGGTGTTGAACATATGCGTTATACGTTTGCTGTGAAAGAACAATCTAGTAGGATAGTTTGTGATCTCGGCCCTGAAGCTCTCACCCGTTGTTTATGCTCTGATGGTGTGCGTTCAGGCATGCAAGTAACCCATACAGCGCTGCAGTCAGTCTCTCGCAGTCACACCTTCCTTTGAAGTCGAAGACTTGATTACCCAGCACAGGTCTATAGAACCAATATCTACACCTATTAATCAGAACTGTGGTGGCGCCTGAATAGGCGTCATTAAGTCGAGCTGATCCCTGAGGCACAAAAATCTCATTATACTTTCACATTGTTCAATGAGACTTATGGGAAATGGAGGGAGTGAGACCAAATTGAGACCTGGGAGCTAATAGAAAGCAACATGGTAGAAAGAAGCTGAGACCACTGATAAAAACTTTTTTATTGAATTTATATTTTATTTATTTAATTTACTGTTCCTGTTCTGAATTGTTTCCCTCCTCATGGCTTGAAACTTGAAGGAGATATTTGTGACACCCCCCTGTCTGCTAGTCAGAGATTATATTTAGTAATGTTCTTTTGGTTGTAACCATGTAGTGTCAGTTTAAAATGAAGCGCTTGTCAGAATGTCCATTTTCTGTCATTGTTACCCTGTTTTCCTCTTTCTCTTGCTCTCTGTCTGCTGCAGTTCGCCGTGTCCCCCCTCGATTCACCATCCTGCCCACCAGTCATGAGATAATGCCGGGTGGGAGTGTAAATATCACCTGTGTGGCAGTCGGCTCTCCGATGCCCTACGTGAAGTGGATGCTGAATTCGGAGGATCTGACACCAGAGGACGAGATGCCAGCGGGACGGAATGTTCTAGAACTGAATGGTGTGCGCGAATCAGCCAACTACACCTGTGTGGCCATGAGCAGCCTGGGGATTATTGAAGCTGTGGCACAAGTTATTGTGAAGTGTAAGTAAAGTTTCTTAAACACACACTGTGTGCGTGTTCCAACTTTCCAAGATTGATTTTTGTTTTTCTTTAGAGTCATTTTATTTTCATTGTAAATGGACAGTATCATCATAACAGTTTATGTATCAATGTACATATCTGGATTTCTGCACATTTCTATTGGAAAGAGAAAACGATTCTGCTAGATATCTGTGTGATTCTAAGTCTTCTGTTACTTTAATGTTGCTCTTGAGGAAAAGAATCTCATATGTATTCTGTTCTCGTGAGTTTGGAAAAGATCTAAACCATGTTTTCAACTGTGCTCAAAATACCAAACCAGAGACTTAATTTGAAATCATGTTCAGAAAAACTTGAAATTGAACTAAAAGAATCTGAGCTATGTTCTTCAAATTAATTTGTGTCTGCTGTCATAAACCTGACAGCAGAGCTATGAAACCACATTAACATTTCTTTTGGGTTTTCCAGCTTTACCTAGAGCTCCTGGTACTCCCATCGTCACAGAGACAACCCCCACCAGTGTCACCATCACCTGGGACTCTGGTAACCCTGACCCTGTCTCCTACTACATCATCCAGTACCGCGCCAAATCCCCAGAGAGCAAGTTTGAGACGGTGGATTCCATCACCACCACTCGCTACAGCATTGGAGGTCTGTACCCCAACACAGAATACGAGATCCGTGTGTCCGCCGTTAACACCATTGGACAGGGTCCACCCAGCAACAAGGTGGAAGCTAGAACTGGAGAGCAGGCCCCCGCTAGCCCGCCTCGGAACATTCAGACCCGTATCATATCACAAAACGCAGTGATGGTGCGCTGGGATGAGCCAGAGGAACCCAACGGTTTGATTAAAGGCTATCGGGTCTATTACACAATGGATCCTTCACAGCCAATGAGCAACTGGCAGATCCATAATGTCCAGGACAGCGTAATAACGACCATCAACAGCTTGGTGCCTTCAGAGACGTACACCATACGAGTACTGGCGTTTACATCAGTGGGTGACGGGCCATTTTCTGACCCTGTTCACATCAAAGTGAGGCCTGGAGGTGAGGGCTGGATCTGAACTTACATAATGAGAAACTTGACATCAGTTACAGTACTTGTACAACATTTCTGCCTGGTTCCTGTAGTGCTCAGATCTCATGTGCATCATTAGAGGAGGTTTCTGATGAGTTTGTCATCTCTGTTTCAGTTCCTGGGCAGCCAGGAAAGTTCCAGGTGGTAAAAGTGACAGACACAAGTGTTGAGTTGACCTGGGAACCTGCATACTCCAAAGAGCCTGTGAAGAGCTATGAGCTCATCTACAAAGCTCCAGAACTCAGCGTCCAGGTGAGAACAACCCCTTCCTTCCTGTAATGATGCTAGAATTACAGATATCGATATAGCTGGCAGCCTGTGGTCCTTAACCAATGGCTTGTGAGCAAAATCTTAATTGTATTTTAGTTCTCCAGGTAACACTGGCAATAGGAAATAACATATCAGACAGTCATGTGTAGCTGTGTTTCTACTGAATCTTCTGAAGCATTTGCCACTCTGCTTGATTTTTACTTCAATGCAAAAAGATGAGGAAAGTCCGAGCTTTTGTCAGTTTCTAAGTTTTACAGAAACTTTCTGAAGAATGTACAGTATTTCCAGCCCTTGCTAATCTCAGTGTTTAGACTGATCAGTAGCTAGAACAACTGTAGCTAGTTAGGGGTCAGTTTTGTTGACCCCTAACATGCAATACTAACCCTAACATGCAATACTTTCACTACTGGAGTACCACTCGTGTACAGTGTATTAACATTTGAAAATACTTTAGTCTAGTAGCTGTGGTGATATAGTGAATCTGTGGTTATTCTGTACTGATGATGTACAAACACCCACACAATAACTGGCCTGGGATGTTCCTTAACCTCAAATGTTAAAATGTATGAAGTTTTTGTTTAATGCATTTGGTTGAATATTTCTTCAATCTGACCAACAAACAGGAGAAGAGGAATTTTGAACCCAGAACATCATACCTGGTGGAGGGTTTGCGGGCGAACACAGAGTACACCTTCTCTCTGGCTGCCATTTCCAACAAAGGCATCGGAGCGTTCACCAATGAGATCAGCCAGCGAACCGCGCAAGCGAGTATGTCACAGACTGTCTGTTTGAGAGCCTCAATCAACCTGCATAATCCAACAGCGCAGTACCAACCCTCCACACCAGACCCCACCCCTTCTCCCCATTCCCTGATGGGGAGAGGATCAGAAAGTAGAGTTCAGAACTGAGAACTGGAGATCAGGGCTGGTTCTGGAGATCTGGACTGTGTTTCTGGATTATTTTTGTTGAGGAGGAAAAAAAAGGTAAATCTGTAATTTCTCTGCTCAGACTCTTGGACAGGAAGTGGAAGAGTAATGAAAAAAATCATAACATGAACCAAACCGGGTGCACCAGTTTTTCTCAATCCGGGGGGATTCACTAAGAGTGGATTGCTGTAGCTAAGGATTTGTAAAGCTAAGACTGTAGTGGACAGAAAAAGGTGTGTGTTCAGCTGTATGGAGGTGATGTTCTGTGAACATTAATCCAGTATGTGATAAGACACCTGATCCAGTCTTTAACATGCACATGCAGAAGATGTCCAGTTATAATGCTTCATTTGACAAATTACTTCTGCCACAATTAATAAAACATATACACAGACTTTTTATTGAAACAACAAACCTGATTTTGACAGACTGTTAAGATTGTTTTTGCTGTTGTGAATCTGCCCAGTAAAGCACAATATCAGCAGATCTTTAGTGAATTCTCCCAGTGTGTTTGTGTGTGTTTATTCTTCTGTGTTTATTCATTCATCTGTGTGTGTTCAATGTGTGTTATGTGTATCAAGTATTTTCAGTGAAACAGACAGCAGAAGCCACTAGATGGAGGTCTTTTTTTGTTTCTTTCTTTAGTTTAAATGTCTTTAATTCTCAAAGCTGAAATCATGAACGGAATTATTGCAGTGTTGTTTTGTTTATGTGTATGTTGTTTTAATATTGGAAGTTTTGTGTTTTATAAAACACTGTGTGATTGCACACAGTGTATTATTATGATTAACACTGTAAAAGCTCATTTTCCAGACAGTAAAGGGTAAGCGTGGATGAGCCTTAGAAACCCAGAAGCTGCCTTCACCGTAAGACAAGATCTTCTCTCACTGTCTCTGTTTCATTTAGTAGATTTGTGAAGACCTTCATATCCAACATGACATAATTCTGCAGTTTGTGCACATTTGAAGGACACTGAAGGACCTTCTGCCAGTGGAGACCAACGGTATCATATGTTTTCTGGTTTGTCATTCTTCTGGTTTTTGATGCTGTTGGATGTTGGCTGTCTGGATTGAGTTAAGTTGCATGAACAGTTCGCTGTATTGACATGATTCTTGCATTGTTAACTTGTATGTTAGTTCAGTTATTGTTGATGATTTAGCACTGTTTGGTGGTTGCTAGGTTTGTGCTACAACATTTTGGATGCTTATTTTAATTTCTCTTATCATTTTTAATAATTAAACATTTTAAATTTTTAATAAAGTGCTTAAGTTTGTGTGAGTGTGTCTCATGGAAAGACAGTCTGTTCGTTTGCTGTATGAGAAAGCAGGTATGTATCCTTTGACGCAGTTTACTCTTTTCTCATATCTGTTCTCATTAAATCTACAGATTCAGTTTTGTTTTCTGATGCCATGTTTAATATAGAGGGAACTGAACCTGTCTAGACAGGCCTGTACAAATATATTTGTTCAGTGTTCAGTCTGGATATCAGAGGGATTCTAGAGCTGCACTGAATGCATGCCAAATTACAGATTGACAGATGACAGATTTTTTACTCATATACGATTTGTTTGGCTGTTCACATTCCAGTCTGAACTGGATATGGTCCTAAAGTGAATCGCATGTGCACAGTAACAATACAGCATGCTGTCATACCAAGTAATAATGGGGGCAACAAAGGCCAGCATTAAAGTGTTAAATTAGCTTACATTAATATGATGTGCATGCACAAATGATAAGGGAACGAGGATCAGGAGAAAAAAAGCAAAACCTAACGATGGCACTTTGTGGTGCAATGGCTGCTGTTTCTGTACAGAGGAGTGTGTGGATGCAGAGACGTGGTGGGATCGTGACGTGAACAAATTCACATAAATTTAATATATATTTCATGCACATTTTCAGCATGTCAAGGGCTACTTTAATTTATATGTTAACAGCGCCTCTCCAATACATTCTCACGACAAGGCCCTCATCTCCCTGAGAAAGTGCGTAAGATTGCGTTGAATTGCCTGGCTGTCCCTTCGCTGCTCTCCTCCATGACATGACGATTAAACGTACGTGGGCACCAGCGCAGATTTGTGACGCGTCACTCTAGAATGACGTAAAATTCGCATGAAAGCCGATGTGAGTGTCCAGACTGAGGTCGGAAACGTCAGACCTGTATCTGATTTACAACCACATATGGAAGTGGCTCAAATCAGAATCGAAAAGATCACATTCCATGTGGTTTGTGCTCTGGGTCACAAATGAGCAAAAAAAATCAGATTTTGATGGCACGGTGAACGTAGTCAGAGAAGTCAGAAGTTTATTATTGTCATTCAACCGCATACAGCAGGTGCAGCACACAGTGAAATGAGAGCTTCCTCCAGGTGCCACATAAGACAGACTACACAGACAACAAGGGATTAGATACAATCACACTGTTCCACATAAGTGCATGTGTGCAGACAGTGTAAACATCACAATAAGTCACAATAACTCGCTTTGGATAAAAGCGTCTGCTTAATGACTTAATGTAAATGTAAGTCACAAAGTGCAGACAGTTGTAAGGGGGCTGAGGCAGAAGCTGAAGCAGGATCCAGTTGCGGATGTTTATTGGGGTTATCCATAATCAAAGTCTAAAGTACAGGCAAGGGGTCGTAATAAACATAGACAGTCCAACCATGTGAGGGCTCCCTCTGCTGGCGCGATGTTACAGAACCCCCCCCCTAGGAGCACCTCCAGGTGCTCCCTGGTGAGGGCTCCCTCTGCTGGCGTGATGTTACAGAACCCCCCCCCTCTAGGAGCACCTCCAGGTGCTCTACGTGGGCGTCCCCATGGACGTGGTGCTGGACGGTCAGGTCTGGCTCGATGAAACTCCTCCGTGAGCGAGGGATCCAGAATGTCCACTGCCGCTACCCACAATCTCTCCTCTGGGCCGTATCCCTCCCAATCCACCAAGTATTGTAACTGACCCCCTCTTCGCCGTGAGTCAAGCAGGACGTTCACCTTGTAGGCCGGCGTTCCGCCAATGTCCAGCGGTGGCGGTGGCTCCTGCAATATGGCCTCGGGGTCAGCGTCCCGGTGGAAAGGTTTGAGGAGTGACACATGGAAAGAAGGAGAGATGCGGTAGTCAGCAGGAAGCTCTAATTGGTAAGTGACCTCATTAATCTGTCTTATGATTGTAAATGGGCCAACATACCTGGGAGAGAGCTTCCTGCTCGGCAGACGTAGCTTGAGATCCCTCGTGGAGAGCCAGACCCTTTGTCCAGGTTGGTATGGAGGGTGTGGGCGACGGTGACGGTTAGCGTTAATCTCCTGCCTCCTCACAGCGCGTTGAAGCCGTACATGGGCACTGTCCCACACCCTCTCACTGTTACGAATCCAGTCGTTAACAGCAGGCACAGACGATGGTTCTCCTGACCACGGGAACAGGGGAGGCTGGTAACCCAGCACACATTGAAATGGTGTGAGTCCTGTAGAGGAGTGCGTGAGTGAGTTCTGGGCATACTCGGTCCAAGGGAGAAATTCAGCCCAGCGATGTTGTTCGCGGCTGCAGTAAGTCCGCAGGTACCTGCCGATCTCTTGGTTCAGCCTCTCCACCTGACCGTTTGACTGCGGATGATAGCCAGAGGTTAAACTCACATTGATATCTAAAAGGTTACAAAAGGATTTCCAAACCTGAGAGGTGAACTGAGTTCCTCGATCTGATACAATGTCTTCAGGTAGACCATAGTTTCGAAAGACATGGTGGAACATGGCTTGAGCAGTCTCCATGGCAGCTGCAAGAGTCCTGAATTCGACTGCGTGCTCTGCTGCACTATGTGAGCCTTGAGAAAGGTGTAAAAGACGAGACGAAACATCCCGACCCCCAGCAGGATATTCAAATACTTCTCGGAGTTGTTGCAAAAAATACTCAGGTGAAGATCTAAACTGTTCGTCCGTCTCCCAAATCGCAGCAGCCCAATCAATAGCCTTGCCAGATAATAGTGACATGATAAAAGAGCATTGATCAGAACTAGCATGAGACTGGTCCCCCAACGATTCCAAATAAGTGCGTACTTGTCGAATGAACCCTTTACACCGTTCTGCAGAACCATCAAACTTATCGGGAAGAGCAAGTCTTACCGTGCTCGACGTGGTCGAAGGAGGAGAGCAAAGTCGCTGGAGCAGTAGTTCATTCGATGCCTGTAAGTTAGCTAGCTGTTCGTGGTAGCTGCGTAATAGTTCTCCCTGGTAGACAAATGCAGCCTGCAGCTGTGAAACATCCGCTGGATTGAGGGTAGGCGAAGTATTCAGTAAGGGGGCTGAGGCAGAAGCTGAAGCAGGATCCAGTTGCGGATGTTTATTGGGGTTATCCATAATCAAAGTCGAAAGTACAGGCAAAGGGTCGTAATAAACATAGACAGTCCAACCATGCAACACAACAAAAGGGAGAGACGTAAATCAGAGGTCGTAAATCCAGGCAGAGAATCAATATCTAAACAAACAGTCCGATCCAGGTGTCAAACAAAGGGGCTAGGCAAAAATCAGAAAACGAGAACCAAACAATAGGTAAAACACAGGAAAGCAGGCAGTAAAAGAGAATGCTTAGTAGTCAGGTGTTAAGCTGGCAATACTTCACAACGTGGCCCTGTGGCAGCAAGGTTTATATAGATGCCAAACAGGAAGTAAGTTCAGAGTTCAAAGTTCAGAGTTCAGCAGAGGGAGCATGAGCAGTCAGTATTCCGGTGAGGGCTCCCTCTGCTGGCGTGATGTTACAACAGTAAACACAAGCTTTTAATTAATGCAAAAATATTATTTTTAAAATATTATATTACTATTAATTAATATTTAATTAATGCAAATAATATTATTTTTAATCAGGCAACAATAATGACAAACATCTAATTAAAATGTAAAGAACAGAACACCACAAGCCTGGTTTTTGTACTGGTTTCTGGTCTTACTCTACAGTGTTTCTGATAGAAATCATTTTTTCAATGAATGTCTCACTTAATCTCTTTTTTGCCTATTGCCCATCCTATTTACAAAATATTTTGCTCTCTCTCCCCTCATGCTCCACCTGTTCTTCTCCTCACATCTCTGTTTGTCTCGTGCTGCTGTGAGCCATTAGGGAGCTGAAGATGAGACAGTGCAATGCGAGTACGTGCTGAACTTTCTGTAAACTCTTCATGTGTGTCCTGATTATTAGCTGTGTGAGTGTTTGTAAAAGTAAAAATACTACTACAAACTAACCTGTGACACTACAAACAAACCAGTGAATGAACGAATTAATGTGGACGATGTTCAAAATAAGTACTCATTCCACGCGTTATATTACACAAGACATGTTAAAAGAGTAAAACACTGTACAGACAGATTCTGTAACTGTTGTATTGGATCAGTGTTTCTCAACCAGGGGCCTCGATGACTTTATTATTTAAAATAAGACAAGTATTAAAATAAAATACAATTACAAATCAAGATATTTCTTAGTGTTTGTTTTACTTTTATAACAAATATACATCTTTATAGTTATGCAAAGCTCTAGAATATTTTATGAGGTAGAAATTGTGAAGGAGCACTGTGTTAAACGACTGACTGAATGTGTGTGTGTTTAGGAAGATCTGCAACCCAAGACATTGTACTTCATCATTGTAGCATGTACACTATTGAAGGTGATGGGGTGGAAGCAAAGCTCAGCTAGTTTGGACCCCCACAGCATGTGAGTCCCCTGAACAAGACTGCAAGAGTTAGTGATAGTGAAGAAACTATTAACAAGCACAACCTCTGGTGTTATATTGCACCAGTTTTCTTGAAAGCATTATTACACAAAATTATAAAATTCTAAACTTTTCTGACATTTAGCTTGGCTTAGGGTTTTTTTTAGGGTTTTTTTTGGCTTAGGGTAAATTGTTAATATAGCTTTTAACACTATAACTCCAGTCTTAAAGACTCTACTGTTTCACAATTTTTTCTACCCTTTTCTTTTAATTATGCAATGTTCAGATATTTGATGGTATTATTGCAGATTCTTTAGGTATATTATACTCCTATTTTGTAAAATGTTATCGTCAGGGCTCCAAACTAACATTTGAGAGGGGTGGCACTGGTGCCATAATTTGGTAGCACCAGAGTCATAGGGAGGAGCACGAAGAAAGAAACACCGAAATTACATTCAAACATATATAATGCATTAATAAATTCATAACAAATGAATACTGATAATTGTTTATACATAATAAACACAGATTTCAAAATGTTTATCATCCTCTTAGCATCTTGGACTTACTGAACAATTAAACAATGTATACTACTTTTTGCCCCCATGGCAACAGTTTTGTTAATAATTTGCTTAATAGTTTTATAAAATTTAATACTCTAAAACTGTTAGGCTCAACCACAAAATCACTTGCAAAATAGAACATTTCTGCATATTAAAATATGAAAATATATTGGTCAAAGTTGTAGTGTTGTAGCAAGAAAAAGGCCACAAAATGCAACCATTTGCTCACAGTCTGGTGCCCTGTTCTTTCTAAGGGCCATTTTCATGTAAGCTGGAACGGCATATCTTGCTTAATATGATACCTGTCATCTATCATGTTAACTGATGTCTCTGAAGTATATACTGTTTTAGTAGGCAGTATGGATTCATTACCCTCTCATAGACCACTGAGAGAGGCGTGAGCCTTTACACACAATAACAGGTATTTCTGATGCACCTCCCTTTATTTAAATGGTCCAGATGTGTTGTAGTTATCACCAGTTCAGTCAACTTTATATTCATAAACCAACTACAATTTTAGTATCACTAATTAGTTTTACTTACATACATACTGAATTGAATTAGCAGATCTAGTTCCTGACATGTACACTGAAGTTAATAATTGTTCTGTGTGAAAGTGACATATTTGTCAGATATGGTAACCCATACCTGAAATGTGACCTCTGCAT
This sequence comes from Chromobotia macracanthus, assembly GCA_036877525.1. Taxonomy (NCBI): domain Eukaryota; kingdom Metazoa; phylum Chordata; class Actinopteri; order Cypriniformes; family Botiidae; genus Chromobotia; species Chromobotia macracanthus. The sequence goes on along the minus strand of JAZGTH010000038.1, from coordinate 5,264,167 downwards.
TTAACCCATGACTGGTGAGGAGTGAACAAACACTGCAAGTCATGAACACACACACAAGGAGCAGTGGGCAGAACACTACTGTGCCTGGGGAGCATTTGGTTAGGTGCCTTGCTCAGGGGCACTTCAGTTGCTACCTGCCAGCGCTGGAAACAAACCAGCAACCTTCTGATTACAAGCCTGACTCACCAGTAGGCCACAACTGCCCCTCTGTGTAGATACACACATTAGCTGGTGATCAGGTGCTTCACACAGTACCAGACTGTACTTATACTGTACAATATTTGACTGTGGAATGCTGTACTGACTAATCAGTATCCAAGACCATCCATGTGTTTTATAATAAAAAAAACTTTTTTTCACAGTCATTCATTCATGAAGAGTTGAAATGAATCATACAGGATCTAATATTTTAACCACAGATTGCTTTTGTTTTACTTTTCTCCTGTAGTACCTGCTGCTCCCCGTCGGACTGTGCAGCTGGTCAGTGAGGTGTCTGCTGCGGTCTCCTGGACTACTCCGCCCTCCTCCAGCCCGCTGGTGAAGATCCTTGACTTCCAACTCACATACGCTCTTTAAAACGACACTCGAGCATCCTGCGTCCTGAAGCCAGTTATGGAGAAAAGCCTCAAGATGACCTGGCGGTCCCTCCTGAAGGGTTCCTAGAACTGTCCAAGCATGTCAGTGCTACCTACTGCTCACTGCAGTGTACCTGACGTTACCGACTGATTCATCCAAATATATCTTCTACTGGCTGAACCCTGACTGGGCATACACAGTGAGAATGTATGCTCACAACAGCGGCAGGTCTGCACCCTGCAGCCCGCAGGTGCTGTACATCTGTTGATACAGATACAGCCCTCACTTCCTGTCTGGATAAAGGTCAAACAAACTCTCATAGCTTCCACCAATCCCACCTCCATCCTTAGATAACCCCACCCAACCCAGCAGTCGAGAATGTAACACATGTATTGCACTCTGAGTCGTGTGGAGGTAGGGTGATGTTTATGGTAAGTGTTCAGTTCTCAGTCGCAGTCAATCCACGTGAGGAGCGATCCTGTTCAAGGTCAGGACGTCCTTTTCTTGTATTCTTTTAGTTTTAATTCCTCACTGTCCTTCATGTCTTTGTTTTCCTAATTCAACACTTCCCAGTTTGTGGTGTGGCACGGTTTCAGAAATCCATGTTTGTTTGTGTGTTTTTGATATGTTCACCTGCTGTTAATGATTCCCTTCCTTCAAACTAACATCAAAAGCAGCTGAATCTATGCAGCTCTCTGGATCATGAGGCCGTCCGGCTGCTGCCTGCGCAGGCCGTGTCTCACACCTGGATCTGATCACGTTTCCTGTCTCACCTACTTCTGTGTGTCCGTGTGTTTCTCAAATACATGAGCCTTATTTATTGTATTTTTTGTGTGTGTTTGGAAAGATGTGCCTAGGAATTTCTCTGTGAATTTGGCGACTAAGACCAGCGTGTTGTTGACATGGGAGTTTCCAGAGAGCAGCGCCCCCTATCGCTTCACAGTGAGTCTTACAACTCACTAACCGCTTTTATTTCTATTTATGTATGCCTTATAAGTCATTTGAGGTCATCTGTATCTTTCTCACATATGGGAAATATTTTATTACGGGAAGGATAACTGCTTGTCAGGCATTTTAATGTTGTGTTATGTTGTAAAAGCACAAAATAGGATGTACAAATATTAATTTTTATTAATTATAATTAATTATTTTTTTTTATTTTATGTAACTATGTTGTATTAATGCCTTATGATATTTAATATTCTTCAGCAAGTTTTATTCCCTTCCTAGTCAGAGCAGTTTGATGTTATAGCTGCTATTAGTAACATTATGCTTCTGTCACCATCTCTGTTTCTAACATTTCTTACATTAGTCACAAAATCAGACCCAACAATTAACTCAATATAAAATTATAAATCATTATGAGCACTTTGTTTTTAACCAAAAAGCTTAACCATGCCAAAGGTGAAATTACCCTCCCGGTTGTGCCTGCTTTAATTAACTGACTAAAGGTGGCATAGTCTCAGAATTCCATACTGTTTAGTAGGCAGTTTGAATACAGTACCCTCTCATAAACCACTGAGATAGGTATGTGCCTTCAAGTCGTTCAAATGTAGTTATCATCCGTTAACAGGAAACATTCTTACAAACTAAATTGTTAGCTGAACCTCTAGCTGAGTGGACTGGCAGTAATCAGCAGTGTTTTTCAGAAAGGGTTGTTGAATGTAGTGCTGACATCCTTAGGTGGAGTATAACCGTCAGAAAATGGAGGTGGATGCTCGTTTGAGGAAAGCTGTTATTCCGAATCTGCAGCCAGACACCAGTTATGACTTTAAGATCACCAGCCCAGAGGGGAACATGGGAGGTCTGCGACACCGTATACACGCTAAAACATCTCCCCCAATCCTGATCCGCCGACCAGAGGTGGACCACACACGAGAGACAGAGGCCACCATCACCATCATCCTGCCGTCCCTGGACACCAGAAGCAATGTGAGGTACGAGCAGCATGCTGGATGCACACACATGCAGTCACAGACAGCGTAATGCTCACATCCAATTCAGTGATATAAATATATGCATGATATGAATCATGTATGAGATGCCTGCACATGCTTACAAGCAAAAACATGCTTTTGCTCAGTTACTGCACTTTTAGTGATTCAAAACTGCAGTTGATTCGTATTTCTGACTGCAGGCATCTCCAGAGTTGAGGATGAAAATCATATTAGCTCCTCAATGCAACTTCACAGTAACTGCAGAACACACACACTTTACAGCATGCAATGCTCTCCATGCATCTACACATGCTGTCAAGAGACCTGTGGCAAACTACATGCAGTTGTTTCACAAATAAATCTCTAATGAGCAAAACCTATGTGCAACTTCTGAACTGCTAAACTGACTGAAGCTTTAGTAGCTGAACATCACAGATAAGAAGAAACCTGGTCTAATACAGAACCAAAAATTTCTGAATTCAGAATTGACTATTTTGTTTCGATTCCCATACACCACCCCATAATTCAACCTCCTCATAATCTTACTGCAAAGAAAGCAAAACGCACTGACTGCATTGTGATCAAATGTCCTCCAGCCTTAGACAGACACAGTCATTCTGTCTGATGGAATCGTCTGAGGGTTCCTCACTGCTCTTCTGCTTCTGTACCTGCAGGAACATCTATGTGGTGGTGGTTCCTCTGAAGAGAGCCAGAGGGGTCATACGTCACCTGAAGAGTCCAGATGAGATGGACCTAGAGGAGGTATGAGCTTCAGAGAGAATGCAGACAGGAAATTACACCACTCATTATATATTATTACTTTTATGGATTACAGAGTCAAGAATTCTTGACATCAAATATTGTGTTCTGCTTCTAGTGAAAGTTAAATGTCTTATTTGTGTGAAATAACACACACACAAAGAGAAAACAGTATAAAATCACACCTGCTCTTGGGTGTCTGTGGGACTTCTCATTGTTTTAGTTGTGATATCAGAGTTGACCTTAAATTATAGGTATAGCTATAGTGTTCAATGGAGGTCAATGTGAGTACTTGTTAGATCACACACAAAACAGGGTAACCACATAGCAACACCCTGGCAACCATGCAAACGTTGTGCAGGCAACCATTGCCCAAGCAAAGGCAGTTTATCTGTAGATAATGAATCAGAACTGTGGTAGATTTTTTCCTGTAATTAGCCTCTAATTCCTCTAATTGTTTCTTTAATTTACAAACTAGATGTAGACATTAATATTTCATGATGTTATATCACATGTTGCAAACACAGAAAAATGTTTTAACTGTGAAGTATTTCATGTGACACAGTTGTTGAAGGACATCAGTCACAAACAAAGAGATCCGCGACAGCGACAGGTGGACCTCCGGAGAGCTTACATAACTGCCCGCTTCACACCCGCCACTCTGCCTGCGTTCTTCACCCTGGGTGACCAGCTGGACTATGGGGGCTTTGAGAACCGGGCCTTAGAAGCGGGTCAGGAGTACGTTTTCTTCATTCTGGCTGAAATGAACTCCACCACTGGGGTAAGATGTGTCGAGTGAAGACAAATGTGTGTTTTATGAGTGTGACTGTGAGTGTGTGCATAGATGTAACGCTCCTATGTTTGTGTGTTCAGAAGATGTTTGTGGCTAGCCCTTACACTGACCCTGTCCTTGCGCCTGACTCGGACCCTCAGCCTCTGGATGCAGGTGATGGTCTCATCTGGGTGGTGGGACCCGTCCTCGCTGTGGTTTTCATTATCTGCATCGTCATTGCCATCCTGCTCTACAAGAAGTGAGTTTGAACTGTATATTTTTCTTTAAACTTGCTCCATTCTCTGTGGCCAAACAGAATATTATCAGAACGTGATGTGTGTAGCATGAACATTATCCATGTCATTTATTTGACGTTGTTATATGTTTATTTGTGTATCACTTCACAGCTCATATTTTTTAGATTTAAAAAGTTCTGATGAAGGACAGATCCTGTCATGGGAACACGTCATCATGTGACAGGACTTTAATTTGACAATATTGAGAATGTGAAGGGAGAAGACACTCACTTCTGTCTGTAGAATCCAGAGGAGCTTTGAGATCCACCTCAGCATTCACAAAACATGTAGATGATCATGAAAGTTATTAAGTCTCACACTCATGTTGAATCATCTCACACTGACTTTGTTTAGTGCAGTCGCATTTCTCTGATGAACGTGTAGTTCTCAATACATTCCTGTCATGGAGTAGATGTTAGTATCGTTTTTCAAATATAATACTAGTTTCATCTGGAGGAGCATGTCAAAATTATCCCACTGGATGTACCGCAGTACTGTATGACATCATATCTCACAGAGGTGAGGACAGCTGATGTGAACTGAGCAAGAGACTTAAATCAAGAGCTCCAGTATGATCAAGACTGAAGTGGGAAATTAAATATGCAAGAAGCAGCTATTTCAGGACAGGAAGTTAATAGAGTCTGAAACTAAACCAGATGAACTGCACAGAGCAGTCAAGAGTCAAATCTGTGATTTTCAATCTGCTCCACTGTGAATTAAAGATATTCCATAATTCCAGTCATATGTAGTGAGTCAAAGTTTATTCTCAATGCAGGAATATTAACATTTTTGTAAAAATAAGCATCAGGTTGGTTCTGAGCGTCAGGTGGGCCGGAGTGTTGGGTTGGTTCTGAGTACTGGGTTGCTTCTGAGCATAAGGTTGGGTCTGAGGGTCAGGTCATTTCTAAGCATCAGGTGGTTTTGAGCATCATGACAGTTCGGTGGCAAATATCTGTGTTTTCTAAATTGCTGCCGTGATCTTCGTGGTGCCACAGGTGGGTGAAAATGCATCAGGGCTTTGGCTGATAAATCCATCAGGTCTGATCCGTCCAACCTATTTCTATTTAGTACCAAACAACCTAGTCCCCTGAGGGCCTGAGCTAAATTGTCCCCAGTGAGAAGAGCCCATCTGCAGTAGTGTCATGTAACTGCTGCATACAAATGCACAATACTGATCTCTCTCTCTCTCTCTCTCTCTCTCTCTCTCTCTGTGCTGGTGCTGACTCCAGTAAACCAGACAGGTCAGTAAGATCCAAATCTTCATCACAGTTAAATGAACTGAAAAATACAAAACAAAAAACATGTTGTTGTGTTCATTATTATAAATAATTGTAACTATTGGATCATGTTGTTGCCGACCTTCTTGAAGTCACGTGTCACAGTGATTTTACCCCAGTAAAGTGGATTTATTTGTGTGTGTGTGTGTGTGCGTGTGTGTGCGTGTGTGTGTGTGTGTGTGTGTGGCGTGTGTGCGTGCGTGCGTGTGTGCGTGCGTGTGTGCGTGTGTGTGTGCGTGTGTGTGTGCGTGTGTGTGTGTGTGTGTGTGTGTCATTTCATTCATTAGTAAACGCAAGGACTCAGAGCCGGGCACCAAGTGTTTGCTGAATAACGCAGAGATGATGGCTCACCACCCCACTGACCCTGTGGAGATGAGACGCATCAACTTCCAGACACCAGGCACTGCAAACACACACACACACATATGCAGAGATCATCTCAAGACTTCTGAAAATGAGCAATGACCCCAGAGGGCACATACTGGAGCACAAATACACTTATGACAGACAGACAGGTGGAGATGTATATACAGATTTATATATTAAAAGCACAGGCATGAGTGAATGAGAAAGAGACAAATGTACAGTGATCCATGTGTGTGTAATTCTGTACATACACTTACTCTCTCACACACACAGAGACAGACACACACACTCTCTGGCTCTGTATCAAAACCTATTGAGCTGTCTTGCTGTCTGTACAGGCAATTCCCTTGTATAGCAGCATCCTAACTGAAATAAAACCTCACTGAGCGATTTGAGACATACTACACATACAAATATCACTGTTACGCAGTCTAATTTGCTTTAGCATTGATAAGATAATGACACACAATACTCTCAAATGACAGAGTGACACACAGAAATACTGAATAAAATGATTCATTTGTCAGTTAGATTCATTAGCTAGAATCTAATATAGTTCAATTATAGTTCGATTTCTTTATATATAGTGGTTAATGCATTCTGGGATTGTTTCCTCCATGTGGTTAACCAAATGATTTCTTGTACACACACCTGCTCACCTTAGACACTGCTGATAATTTGGTCAACTCCATGATGACCATTGTTACCTCTGCTACCCGCAGGCATGATCAGTCACCCCCCCATCACCATCACAGACCTGCCTGAACACATGGAGCATCTGAAGGCCAACGACAACCTGCATCTGTCGCAGGAGTATGAGGTGAGCAATGACCTCACCGACCTCATCACACACTACACTGTACAAACATACAACCCACCTGACCTGAGATCAGCCACCAAACACCAGCTATACTGAAGATAGACAGAGAAAGAGACAGACAGACAGAGAGAAAGACAAACAGGTAGACAGACAGGCAGATAATCAGACAGAAAGATATAGAGAGGCAGACAGACGGAAAGGAAAGGAAAGGAAAGGAAAGGAAAGGAGAGAAAGACAGACAGGAAAACAGAGTGATAGACAGAGAGAGGCAGATAGGCAGGCAGGCAGAGAGAGACAGACAGAGCGATAGACAGACTGTTACCAGTATTTTGGTAAAGTATTTTATAGATAAAGGCATGAGGTATAAACTGTGATTACAGAACTAAAATACACATCAGGCCTTTATTCCAAGTTCCTAGACATTCATAGACCTGCAGAGTCAGCTTTATTTAGCACCCCTGTCTGGATGTTTCTAGCGTCCCAAAGACTTTGATTAGCTGGCTAGCTGCAGGTCTGTGGGCACAACACACACATTCTCTTTCTATCTCTCGCACAGTCGATCGACCCTGGGCAGCAGTTTACTTGGGAACATTCAAACCTTGAGGTAAACAAGCCGAAGAACCGCTACGCCAACGTGATTGCATACGACCACACACGTGTCGTCCTTGCACCGATAGATGGTGAGACCCTCATCACCAATCACAGATTAAAGACCCTGTAAAATCACATCTGGAGTTTTGTGGGGTTTATTTCTTTTCTGTTAGTTTATTTTACTGTTTATAGTCCTGCAAAATCATCCAGTTTTTCATATGAGTTAATGTTTGGCTGTGATATTTGATTATTTCTTTGTTCTCTTCCCAAGGCATTATGGGTAGTGACTATATCAATGCGAACTACATTGATGGCTACAGAAAGCAGAATGCATATATTGCCACTCAGGGGCCCCTGCCAGAGACATTCAGTGATTTCTGGAGGATGGTGTGGGAACAAAGAGCTGCATCTATAGTAATGATGACCAGACTGGAGGAGAAGTCACGGGTGAGAGATGAGCTCAGATGATACAGACGTCTCTCTTCTTCTGTGATCTGCTTAGTATTGAGTTTCCTGTCTCTCCTCCAGGTTAAGTGTGACCAGTACTGGCCCAGTCGTGGGACTGACACATACGGGGCAATTCAGGTGACTCTACTGGATACAATGGAACTGGCCACATTCTGTGTTCGAACCTTCTCCCTACATAAGGTATGTGTGGTTGCTTTCTTTCTTCTCATGTTTACTGCCCCCTGATTCTAACATACTGTCACAACAGGAAGTTTGTGTGTCACTGTACAGTGTGTGTGACTCCCCTGTTGGTTGATGATCATTCTTCCTGACCTTAAGTGTGTGTGAAGCTCAGAGCTCATAGATATAGCCACAGGGTAGAGTCTGGAGTCTCAGTCTCAAAGACGCAAATAATAACACCAGTTTTACCAACATCAGCCGTGTTTCCTGTCTGCTGTTTTGAATTACTTTAAACTCTTCTTGTGAAAAACTCACTAATTGACATGAGATGATAAAAAACTGTGTCGACACAAACTGGACTTTTTATCTGGTTTTCCTGTACTGTGCTAACAGCAAGTGACACTGTACAGTGTGTTTTCACTGTTTTCTTCATTGTGAGTGACTGTAAATTGTACCTTGTGCTACTGCAAGTGTTTGCTGACAGCACCTGCTGTACTAGTAAGAATTGTGATTTTAGGCTTAATCTGCTTCTAACTGATTCCTGCTTTATTGCAGTTTGTTGGCATGTTTTGTCTGTTGTTGTGGGACAGTGGCATCCGGTAACTGTGTTCTGGTTGTTTATATCAGAGTGGCTGTAATGAGAGGAGGGAAGTCAGACAGTTTCAGTTCACCGCTTGGCCAGATCATGGCGTGCCAGAATATCCCACCCCGTTCCTGGCCTTTCTGCGTCGAGTGAAAGCCTGTAACCCGCCAGACGCTGGACCCATCATCGCCCACTGCAGGTCAGTCTGTGTTCCTGAGCTTTGTGTATCAGATTACAGTAACAGAGCTGAACTGTATAAAACATCTTCATCTACTACATCATCTGCTGTAGTGGTCCTACTGTGAAATCATTCATGTAGGATCTCACATAGTGGGTATGTAAGGTATATTTTCATATAGTTCCAGCAAAGCTGCATATACTGCTGTAGCATCCAAAGGCCTAAGCAAGAGAACCAGTAGAAAATAAAATAGAGTAATAAAATAAAAATAAAAAGAGTCTGTCTGTATGTCTGCAGTTAAAATACAGATGTGAATTTACTAAACTAGTATTTAGGTCAGTATTGTAAAACATATTGCAGAAGGTATTTTGTGTTTAAAGAAAAACTTACCAAGTAATTAAATAGAAAGACAAAAAGTTTTTTATTTGACATCAGATGTGTTAAAGGTAAACTAGCAATAACAAACTAGCTTTGAAAGCATAAGATCCCGCCCTCCCCTCAGAGTGCTCCAAAGCCACGCCTCTTGAATGCAACATTTTTCATAACATTTCATTCTACATAAATCTTTTATGAGTTTATTATTGACTTATGATGATGAATGTGGTGTGAACAGAAATGTGTTTTCTACATGACCTTGAGCTGGCAGAGTAAGTGTCTTAATTTGTAATATAACAGCTTACTCAGTTCTGTGCATTATCTCAGTGTTTCTGCTGCATCAGGGAGTCATAAAAAAATGTGCATAAAAAACAAGGTCAACTTTAAGTCATGTGACCTAAAGTTCTCTCTCACTTTGTCTCTCTCTCTCTCTCTCCCTCTCTCTCTCTCTCTGTTTGCGTTTGATTATCTGTTTCAGCATGGTTGCTAAACATACATGAACGTTGTAAATAAGGACACATGTAAATAAGGACCTTTAGATTGTATTATTTTATTATAAATATAAATTAAACTGTAATTTAATTTTGTTTCAGTGTGTGGGGGAACCAGCATTCAATTACTTAGTTACTCACCTTAGTGAGTTATCATCTTAATCATTTGAGTGTGCTAATCTGTAACCTGAATTAAAGTTATGAAACAGTGTAATGCTTTGTTGTATCCATACATGTCAGGTGATTGTCTCTGTAGCTGTAGTTATCTTGATATTAGATGACAATCTAATATATACTATGACAGGTAGTATAATAAGCATGTTTTCAACATGATGTAAACACACAAAACAGCAAAAGTGTTTGAGGGTGGGTCAGAGTATATGTTGTTTGTGAAGACCATAGGCGGGCATTATGCAAATGTGTTATGCTGTAACATATTTACATGATAGGTCAGAGATTGGAATACGACTCGTTAACATGATTAAGGTGTCAACTTTGATGACAGTTTACATTCACAGACAGCTACATAACACACTGCAATTAAGGTCATATTCGAAAAAATGAGGCACTTTAAAGCACGGCACCTTCTTCAGAACCAAAAAATTCTGCCCAAAGAGTTTACTAACATCAAGTGTTTGAATAGTTGACAAGCGTATTTTACTTTGATAACTATATAATTGTTTGACTGTATAATTGTTTCACTCTCTTTCTCACTCTATGTCTCTCTCAGTATCTCTGTCTTTCAGCCTCTCTTGATTTTGCTTCTTGTCTTGCTCTCTCTCTTCTTTCTTTCTCTTTCACTGTCTTACTCTCTTACTACGCTCTCTTTCTTGTCTCACTCTTGGTATTACTTTCTGTCTCATTTGGTCTCACTCTCTGTCTTGCTCTCTGTCTGCCAGCGCTGGGGTGGGCCGCACTGGTTGCTTCATTGTGATCGACGCCATGCTGGAGCGAATCCGCCACGAGCGGACAGTTGATGTGTACGGTCATGTGACCCTGATGCGCTCTCAGAGGAACTACATGGTCCAGACAGAAGATCAGTACAGCTTTATCCACGAGGCTCTTCTGGAGGCCGTGGCCTGTGGGAACACGGAGGTGGCAGCTCGCAGCCTGTATTCCTATATCCAGAAACTGTCTCAGGTGGAGGCTGGAGAGCATGTGAGCGGGATGGAGCTGGAGTTTAAGGTTTGTGGTGATTCCAGAGCTGAAGTGCTTCTGTTTGGTGCTTCATTAGATGATTCAAATATGCAGAGATGTCCAACACAAACTCATTCTGCTGAGGGAATGTTGACCCCATTAACACACACATCACCAGCTAAACATCCCCATTAACACACACACACCACCAGCTAAACACCTCCATTAACACACACACATCACCAGCTAAACACCTCCATTAACACACACACATCACCAACCAAACATCCCCATTAACACACACACACCACCAGCTAAACACCTCCATTAACACACACACATCACCAGCTAAACACCTCCATTGTAACACACACACATCACCAACTAAACACTCCCATTAACACACACACATCACCAACTAAACACTCCCATTAACAGACACACATCACCAGCCAAACATCCCCATTAACACACACACACATCACCAGCTAAACACCCCTATTGTAACACACACACATCACCAGCTAAATACTCCCATTAACACACACACATCACCAGCTAAACACTCCCATTAACACACACACCTCACCAGCTAAACACTCCCATTAATACACACACGTCACCAGCTAAACACTCCAATTAACACACACACACCACCAGCCAAACACTCCCATTAACACACACACACCACCAGCCAAACACCCCCATTAACACACACACACCACCAGCCAACAACCCTATTAACACACACACACACCACTAGCCAAACACCCCCATTAACACAAACACATCACCAGCTAAACACTCCCATTAACACACACACGTCACCAGCTAAACACTCACATTAACACACACACGTCACCAGCTAAACACTCCCATTAATATACACCATCACCAGCTAAACTCTCCAATTAACACACACACACCACTAGCCAAACACCCCCATTACCACAAACACATCACCAGCTAAACACTCCCATTAACACACACACACACATCACAAGCCAAACACTCCCTATCATATGTGACCATAATATGACATGAGTCTGTCTCACTGTCAAACTGTACTATTTACACTATTGACACGCCTCCTTAATATCAGCTTAATATTTGAATATGAGCTTGATGTGCCACATTTGTACCATGACATGAAGAACCTCCTGTAGTGAGAATCTTCTGATAATAGAAAATTTGTCACATGAATCAAAGTTTTATTTGTACAGTCTGATTTACTCCGTGTTTCAATTCATCATAAAGTCACTGGCCACTTGTCATCTTCAGTTCTAAAGCTACTTTTTTATCTGTAAGTGTTGAATTTAGATGCTGGCTGTACAGTTATTTCTGCTGCTCTGTGTGTGCTAAATAAACATCAGTAGAATCAATTTGTCTGACACGTCTCTGTCTGTCTGCCATCCTCTCAGCGTCTGGCGAACACAAAAGCTCACACCTCCAGGTTTGTGAGTGCTAATCTTCCCTGCAACAAGTTCAAGAACCGTCTGGTCAATATTATGCCCTTCGAAACCACCCGTGTGTGTCTGCAGCCAATCAGAGGGCTGGAAGGGTCTGACTACATCAACGCGAGCTTCATTGATGGATACAGGTGTGCAGCTCAGCTCTGGTGGAGCATGTGTTTGATGTTTGGACCCATATATCAGCTGTAACTGTGTGGTCTGTGTGTTGTAGACAGCAGAGGGCATATATTGCCACCCAGGGCCCATTAGCCGAGACCACTGAGGATTTCTGGAGAATGCTGTGGGAACACAACTCCACTATCGTGGTGATGCTCACCAAACTGCGCGAGCTGGGCCGAGTGAGTCAGAGCAAAACTCATCTCACTATACTGGAGTGTACAGTAGTTACAAAACTGGTCTTTAAAGGCGAGAGCATTTGATTTCTGTAGCGTTTTTCCCATATTCATTTAAAGCATCACATTTGATTAGTTTAAATATTTAGTTTTTAGCTTAAAGGGATAGTTCACCCAAAAACGAAATGATTTGCTTTTTCTGTGAAACACAAAAGAAGATATTTTGAGAAATGGCTCAGTGCTTTTGTGTCCATACAGTGGATGTCATTGGATGTTAAAATATTCTTGTGTGTTCCTTACAAGAAAAAGTAAATATAGGTTTGTAGTGACATGAAGGTGAGTAAAAGATGCAGGAATTTTCATTTTTGGGTGAATTCCTTTGTTACATTAATATCAGACTTATTGATTTGTTATGAATAATCTTATATTTTGCTTTGTGCCCATTAAGTTTGAAATAATCAAATGGCACAATGTTATTTCATTAAAAGCATTTCATATACTAGATTATCCAAAAGCAGGCATTACTATGATTTAATGTGTGTAATAAAAGGTGTTTGTTTGTTTGTTTGTTTCAGGAAAAGTGTCATCAGTACTGGCCAGCTGAGCGTTCGGCAAGGTATCAGTACTTTGTGGTGGATCCCATGGCTGAGTACAACATGCCCCAGTACATCCTCAGAGAGTTTAAAGTGACAGATGCCCGGGTGGGTTTCAGACTGTATGATCAGACTGAATGTATCTGTTGATTTTTAATGAAGGTCTACACTTCATAATCCAAGATGTTACATCACAATCACTGACAGAAATTGAAGTGAAAGTGATCTATTTGTGTGGTATGGTAACCCATTCCTGAAATGTGTCCTCTGCATTTACATTTAGTCATTTAGCAAACGCTTTTATCCAAAGCGACTTACAAAGGACAATAGTATTGAACATTTTGCCTTGCGAGCCAACAAGCCAAGTCTACAAAGCTACATTTACAAGCGAATATTGTATTCTGCTACTAGAGACAAGATGAACTAGAGACAAGGAGAAAACATTTTGTTAGGAGAATAGGATAGAGTATTAGGGATTAGTCAGGTGTCTGCGAAACAGGTGTGTTTTGAGCTGTTTTTTGAAGGTTGTGATGGTCTCGGCAGATCGGGTGGAGGCTGGCAGTTCATTCCACCAAAGGAACGGAATAGGTAAAAGTTTTACAGATTGATCTGATGCCTCGTTGTGGGGGAACGGTCAGCCGTCGTTCGGAAGCCGACCGTAGCTGGCGGGAGGGGACATATGTCTGGAGGAGTGAGTTGAGGTAGGAGGGAGAGGTTCCGGTTATTGTCTTAAAGGCAAGCGTAAGAGATTTAAATTTAATGCCGGCGGCTACAGGTAGCCAGTGGAGTGAGGTCAGGAGGGGTGTGACATGGGTTGTTTTTGGTTGATTGAAGACCAGACGTGCTGCAGCATTCGGGATTATTTGCAGGGGTTTGGTGGCATTGGCTGGGAGGCCAGCCAGAAGGGCATTGCAGTAGTCCAGCCTTGATATTACGAGTGCTTGGACTAGGAGCTGCGTTGCGTGCTCGGACAGGAAGGGTCTGATTTCCTGATGTTGTAAAGCACATACCTGCAGGACTGAGAGATTATTGCAACGTGTGAATTTCAGTTGGTCATCAAACACCATCCTGAGGTTTCTGACGGACCGAGTGGGTGTATGAGTTAATGATCGCAGATAATACAGATAATGTATTATCTGCGTAGCAGATGATACACAGATGATACATTTAACCCATACATTTAACCCATACACATTTTAAAGATTCAATAGGTAGACAATGTCGTTGGCAATGCTAAGGTCATGGGTTTCACTGTGAAAATCTTGTTTCTTCTCCCCACAGGACGGACAGTCAAGAACTGTCAGGCAATTCCAGTTCACTGATTGGCCAGAACAAGGAGTTCCAAAGTCAGGGGAAGGTTTCATTGATTTTATTGGGCAGGTGCACAAAACCAAGGAGCAGTTTGGACAGGATGGACCAATCACAGTCCACTGCAGGTGTGTCGCGATTCTCAAGAGTAAACAGACTGAACAGACAAAGTGGATTTCCAAATGCCTAACCCACTGTAATATTACAGCATGAATACACTGCAGATGACCACTGGAGGCGAACAGTTGGATTGCCAACTGTTCGTTAACAGAACGAGAGATTTAGGTCCAAGCAGATTGAGTCAGATCTTACTGATGTGTGTCTGAATTGTATTGGTGGATCAGCCGATCATGTGACTCTAGATTTCAGTGTTGTTGCTTATACACATAGTTAAGTAAGGAATAACTGATGATGGGTCATTGAACTATTAGAAAAATAATGCAATTATTCTGCTATTATTTTTGTGAGTTTATTCCTCATATTTTTCTTTTATCTGCAGTAATAATGAAAAATTCTGTGAACATATTGATTTATATTTATTTATTCTGTTGTATATTATCAGTATGAAGCAAAAGAAAAGTGAAAAAGCAGTCTATTAGTGTTTGTTTATTCATTCTGTTTTTCTGTTGAATAATTTTTAAATTCTATTAAATTTATTGATTTCTATATTTGTTTTGACAATGCTTTATTGAAATTAAACTACACATTTATATTAATTGTAGATTGAAACAATGGGACTGTTGTCTTGTTAAGCATGCTGTTTACACAAGACAGAGCATCGTTTGAAGCTGTTTATTGTGAGTGAGGTTTAGGTGCACTGTGCTTTATACAGGCTGCTGCTTTATATCAGTTAACTTGACAAAGTGATATGGAACTGTAGAATGCGGTTCACAGACCTGGAACTACTTCATGTGTGCATTTCTTGAAAAATAGACAGTGTTATTGATTGTTATGGATGTAGTTTTTATGCATAGCTCTATTTTTATGCGTCTCACACTTTTTGTCTCTGTGTCTCTCTCTGTTTTTTTCGTCAGTGCGGGGGTTGGCAGGACAGGAGTCTTTATCACTCTCAGTATAGTTTTGGAGCGCATGCGTTATGAAGGTGCAGTCGACATCTTCCAGACAGTCAAGATGCTGCGAACACAACGACCAGCAATGGTCCAGACTGAGGTACCACAACACATTACGCCACCCCATATCACCTCACAATACATCACACCACCCAACCCACATCACTTCACCCCACACACCCCATAATACATCACCCAACCCACATCACTTCATTTACATTTACATTTATGCATTTGGCAAACGCTTTTATCCAAAGCGTGCAGTGCATTGAAGTTACACATTTTCTTAGCACATGTATACCCTGGGAATCGAACCCACAGCCTCTTGTGCTGCTAACGCAATGTTCTACCACTGAGCTACAGGAGAACTTCACCCCACACACCCCACATTACCTCATAATACATCACACCACCCAACCCATTATCACTTCACCCCACATTACCTCACAATACATCACACCACCCAACCCACATCACTTCACCCAACATTACCTCACAATACATCACACCACCCAACCCACATCATTTCACCCCACACCCCCATTACCTCACAATACATCACACAACCTCACATCACTCCACATCACAGTAACCTTGTGTTTCTGTTCCCATTTACTCATTGATGGTGTTCTTCGTCTGTTCTCAGGATGAGTATCAGTTCTGCTATCAGGCCGCTCTGGAGTACCTGGGAAGTTTTGATCACTATGCAACATAGAAGAACAGATATTTCAACACCTTCCCCATTAACAACCCCACAAACTAACATTCGCTTGAACTGAAATGAGCTACAGGCAAACACTGAAACACCAATGAAGAAATGACATCACCAATGAAGAACAGTTAAACAGAGCAGAAGTTTCTGTTAGAAGCTGGAAGGAAACAGCAAACTATTACCTCAGTGTTCAAATATTTATATTAATGTTGTGGTCGACTTTTTAGAAATATTCAACTGTGGAAGTTCTTCTTCATAACAAGAGGAAAAAAATATTACATGTAAAAATCTATTTAAATCAAAATAAAAAACTATGTAAATCAAAGCCTGAAAAATTGCTGCAATCGGGAGTTTCTCCAAACTGTATTTTCCAACGTCAGGCGTGAGTTTCCATGCTGGAGGAGAACATCAGCTGGCCTCCTGTCTGCCTGAAGCTGAAGCAGATCTCCAACCATCTGTGCCTAACAGAGCGGCAGCGAAGAGTTGTACCAGAGCAGATGCTGCAGTGTCATAAATTCACTTTACTCTATAATTAGCACGTAATATAATCTATTTCCTGTCTCTCTGCCTCTGAGGAGCGTCTGTGATTACTGTATTTTCATAGTATGTCTCAACAACTATATGCTGCTTCACAGTGAGTGGAAAGTAAGGGAGTTTTTAACAGCTTCATTCTAGTGCTTGCTCTTGTTCATTTGCTCCTTTCAGCTGTGGTGTAATGTTCACTGTATATTTATAGTGAGATGAAACAGGTAACAATGTTCAACCCACATTGGCGGTTAAATATCCCACTGAGAATGAGGTGACTATAAAATCCAGAATCTTGGAATCTGCACGGAATTGCTGGGAAGAGAAACTGGCTTTCTAGTCAGGTGGTCTGAAGTTTTCACAGGATTCTGACCTAAATGCATCAGAACTCCTTATTCATAAAAGATAATTTATGCTCATTTCTCTCATTTCAGTTTCTGAGCTTTTCTCACTTGACCCAAATGAAATGAAATCCCTCCTGTGGTGTTTAGTTTAGTGAAGGCGTGTTGAGTAGCAGGTCTGAGTCAGAAACAGGCTGTTCTGAAAACTTCACCAGACAAGTAAAATGAGCCTTATTGTTGTTGTCAAATATTTAATCAATCTAATTTTTTGTTTTTTTATTTTGTTGATAATTATGCTTGAATTTGTAAATATTTATTTATATTATTTTTATTGCATATAATTGGTGAGCTGTGATGTAGTTGGCAAGCTAATGTGACTGGTCATAGCTCAGATGTACAGTGTTGTGCTTTGTAACCCTCTCAGATATTTTGATATTTCCTGTGTACTGATTGTTCTAGAGGAAACATACAGCACACGGCCCTCAGGAGCTCAAACCTTACAGAAACAGCTCCAGTTGTTCCCATGGCAACAAGAAAAAGGTCCAGTGTCAAATATCAGCCGCTTTTTATAAAACTCCTGATGATAAAAAAATGCAGACATGAAACATGCTTCACATGCAGTAATGACACTGTTAGTCAGAGGAAGTGGGGAAAGTTTCAGTCTGTTCAGATAAGCACACATAGAAACGATCCAGTGGGACTTCAGTTTAGTGTCGTCTCGCTGCAAGACTGGCTCAGTGTGGTCTCGCTGTCTTGTATCCTTATGTTTTGATGGGCATATGGCTGAATTATTTAAAGCACTGACACAAAACCTCACTGAGACAGCTCTAATAAAGAGCACCATGGCAGTGGTTTGGATATCTACCTTGTTATTTTTTGTAGTGCCATGCAATTGGTCTATAAATATCCAGATCTTTGATTATATTAGCAGCATAGAGGCATTTCATTGGCCAGTGCTGAATTAGTGGTCAGCTGATTAACTGGTCTGGCTTATGTATTAACATGTCTATCCAAAACACCAGGGTATTACACTGGACAACATCATTGTACCATGGTACAGCACAAAAGTTTAATCTGGAACAGGAGAGTTCATGCATATTCACAATTCCTGTTGCTCTCAGACATGAACTCAAACTATTTCTAGATGAAAGCACATGATTTTCTGACGAGAGACACTAAACCCCAATTTCATTTAACTCTGAATGGGCCTAGTGCTAACAGATCTCATGTTTTTCTGCTTATTTATTTCAAATCATGTATGTAGATACGTTGACTTTGTATTAAAACAGAACAGCTGGATATACTGAAGTGAATATTGTGTGTTGTCTATTATTTCATTCTGAGGGCAGATTGATGTCTGATATTTTATAGTTACAATCTATGATTCCTAACATACGTTCACTGCTGTATTTGCAGTGCGTGTGCATTTGTGTGTGTGTTGTGTGTGTGTTGTGTGCTATGCTGATGATACACAGCTCTATTATTCATTTCAATCCGACGACCCCACCATTGCTGCCCGGATCTCCACCTGCCTTCTAGACATCTCAGCCTGGATGAAAAAATGGCACCTCCAGCTCAACCTCAGCAAGACAGAACTTCTGATAATACCGGCCAACCAATCATTAGAACACAACTTCACAGTTGAACTTGGATCATCCACTCTCACACCCACTCAGTCCGTTAAAAACCTTGGGGTGATGTTAGATGACCAGCTGAAATTCACTTCACATGTTGCAATAATCTCTCAGTCCTGCAGGTATGTGCTTTACAACATCAGGAAATCAGACCCTTCCTGTCCGAGCACGCAACGCAGCTCCTAGTCCAAGCACTCGTAATATCAAGGCTGGACTACTGCAATGCCCTTCTGGCTGGCCTCCCAGCCAATGCCACCAAACCCCTGCAAATAATCCCGAATGCTGCAGCACGTCTGGTCTTCAATCAACCAAAAACAACCCATGTCACACCCCTCCTGACCTCACTCCACTGGCTACCTGTAGCCGCCGGCATTAAATTTAAATCTCTTACGTTTGCCTTTAAGACAATAACCGGAACCTCTCCCTCCTACCTCAACTCACTCCTCCAGACATATGTCCCCTCCCGCCAGCTACGGTCAGCTAACAAACAACGGCTGACCGTTCCCCCACAACGAGGCATCAGATCAATCTGTAAAACTTTCCCCTATTCCGTTCCTTTGTGGTGGAATGAACTGCCAGCCTCCACCCGATCTGCCGAGACCATCACAACCTTCAAAAAACAACTCAAAAAACACCTGTTTCGCAGACACCTGTCTGAACCCTAATGCTCTTCTTTCCTATCCCTCTATCCTAGTCCATCTTTCTCTCTAGTAACAGAATACAATGTCTGCTTGTAAATGTAGCTTTGTAGACTTGGCTCGTTGGCGTACAAGACAAATATTCAATGCTCTCATCCTTTGTAAGTCGCTTTGGATAAAAGCGTCTGCTAAATGACTAAATGTAAATGTGTGTTGTGTGTGCTTGTGTGTGTGAGCGAGCGCGCGTCTCTGTCATTGAGTGAAGGTGAGCGGTGTTGAATTTTACTGCTGCTACATTATTGCAGGTGTTTGTAAAATACAATGTATTGCATCTTAACCCTGGTTTGAAGATTTGACTGTGACCTGAGGACTGAGATGCTGATGGACAGCTATCAATCTTACACGTGTGGAAACACAAACATGGAAAACAAATTTGTATTCCGTTCTAGCCAAAGACTCTTACTAACCCAAAGACATGATTTCAAGCTGAGGTGTTCTGATTTTAGGTACTACAGAGATCTGTAGCATTGAATTTGTCAATAGTTTTATGATTCTTCTACCGAGGTAGAAGGTTCTGTTTTAACACATAAAAGCGTTAACACATGAATAAATATACATATATATATATGTATGTATTATAACGGTATAATAACTCTTCTAATAAAAGTTATTATAATAACTAATAATTAAGAATACATTTAATAACTTGTGCACTCTGGTTTAAAGAGCATCTACAATGAACTTGAAGATTAGACAGAATATATAATAAAGGGTTAAAATCAATAATATGAGGTAAGAAATCAGTGAAAGAGTTTTAATGACGGTTTTCACTGAATTTCTTGGGGTTTTTTTATCTTGAATTGCTGAATACAAGATAAGCTCTGTGTGAATGTGTGTGTTGAATTTGATGCTCTGCTAAGACTGAACAAACTGGAGCAAACATTTTTGTATCAGAAGATACACTGTCAACTTTTACACAAAATGATCCTGGTGTAAAACATTTAAAGAAAGACCAACATCTAATATCATTTTGTACTTCCAAATTGTTTTGTGAACAATTTGTAAGAAACATTTGTTGAAACATAGTTTCACATTGTTGTAACAGAAACATATTTTATTGTTTTTTTCTTCCAAATGATCTTAAGACATATAGTGTCAACACATGTTGTTTGTCATTCAGGTTTGATTGCGATCTTGTCGATTTTTTCTGGTCATCTGCTTCTCTGGAGTTAGGGTTAGGTGAATTGTTTACAGGAAGAGACAGACCAGTTCAGTTATGAATGTTTGATCAGAAGTGTGACAGAATGAAGCTCATGACGTGTGTTACTGTGTCAGTCTGTTTTTAATCCAGTGTAAGCAGGTAATGAACTCTTACTGTTGCTTGCAATGGGGCCCAAAACATCATGGGTCTCAGAATATCCACTAATGTGTCACATTGACACAGAGTTTAATAACAGACTCTGATTTTAAACGATGTGTCACCAACTTAGGGCAGCAGTTTCAGAACAGCAGGTAGTTTCTGTCTGAACTTTGTGTGGAAGCTGTTTTAGTGAAGTGACATCCCTGATGCCGTCTGAAGCCTCGTTTGAATTATGGCTGTGTCTTACTGCTGACTTACTGCAGACAATGGCTGCTGATTCATTCTTATTTGTGCATCCCCATTTCCTTTCCTTGCTTTCATTTCTCACGTCTTATCTCCACCCCCTTAGGTTGCGTGGGAAGGATGCAAGTCAGGGACAAAGAACACTTGTACATAGGATACACTAATGTGTCCTCGCTCATGTGTCCTCAGGAAGCTTCATCGCCTACTCACTCCTCGCCTCCTCAAGGTACAATCAGAGAATGTCCTTCAGGATGGCTGACTTTAATAATTTTCCCACCATATGCAGCGTAATATTTATATTTGAAATATAAACAGAGAGCGCATTGGCAATTAGCAATTGAACATTTAAAACTACAACACTCATTGCGCCCATCAGTCTGATGTCTGTGTTCTTCAGCAGTCACTTTGACTCTTCTTTTATTGGTAAATTGTTACTGGTCATCAAATGATTCCTGAAGGAAAACCAGAACAAATACTGTTTAATACATTAGATAAGGCAAAGAATGTTTATTTCTGTTGGAGATTTGATCATAATTTAGTGCTTTACACAGACATATAGAGGAGCAGCAGCTGTATTGTGCGTGTTGTGACAATAAATCTGAAAGCATTCACACATCACTGCAGTAAATGTGTGCGTGCATGTGTACGCATATGTGTACGTGTCATCAGGGTAAGTTTCCATAGAGGCACATTTGACTACATGACACATTTGAATTGCCTACAAACAATTGAAACCAGTTAAACAAGTCAAATCCATTCAACATAAATGAACTTTAAACAGTGAGAGTGTTTGTCTACAGAAGACAGCATTTAAAGCTTCATTCTAGAGCTATGAGACACACACAAGATGTTGATCTGATCTGAGTACAGAGAAAGTCTGAAAACTTTGACATTTTATTAGTCATTTCATAATTCAAACTAATCAAATTTGACTTCACTACAGCTAACTGTCAATTCCTGATGGTAAATACAGAATGCATCAACACTGAGGGTGTAGTTAGTTATTTTAGTACAGTGACTGTGACCCTTATGTATTCTAGAACAAATACAGTTCTTTAAAAATAGTCAGACATGTGCACAGATTAGTGTGTTTCTGTTGATATGTTATCTGTGAGCTGTCAGTATGTAACATCAGGAACATTTTGTGTGTCATTTAGGTATTGATTTCATTTTGTTGCTACATGGTTTTGAAAGATATCTCTTCATCAAGTAACATTTGGCTTAATATGAGAAAAACATGTTATAACAGTAACTGAAACAGTATTAACTCTTTAACTCTTTAAAATATATAATGCTGGTAGTTTATATTAATCAGGTAATATTACTTAATAAGGTAATATTATTTTAATGCAAACACACAAATCGCAAAGTTATTTTTAAGAATACTTCATATTTAACAATTAGGGCCTAAATTGAGTTCTTAAATGTTGAGTTCTTGTACGGCTTTTATGGTCCTCTGTCATATTTGCAGAAAGAAAACAATTCTAACCCTAAACATATTTAGGATATTTCATTTTTATATTACATACAATGACATTGTATGGTAAGCTACAGCTATGTAAACTAAAGCTTTGAGTAATCTCACAGTGAAACAGTGATCTCTCTTGTGCTGTAATACAGGTTCTTCATGCAATCTTGTTATGGAGTTTAATAGTTGATTTAACTCACTGTAATTTCTGGATTTGATCAATGTTTATATTGTCTAAACTACAGTGCTGTAGTAAGTGCTACACTTGTCAAAATCTTACTCAACTAAAAGTGGTAGGCATAAGAAATATTTAAGTGAGAACAAGATTGCAAAATTGTGTAAAAATCATTCTCAAATCATTTCTGATTTTTGATTAAAAATGAACCATGTAAAATCATTCTAGATATTTCTTTAGGGTGGTGCTTGTTCTTTGTTTCTGCAGATATTACCTGGATAGTAATCATAATAAATCACAGCCAAGTCTAAAAACAGCATGTTGAGAAGATCTTCAGAGGGAAGAATCTTCCACAGTCCAGAGGAAACATACCTCCAGTCCCTGGGGCTCACCAACATCTCACAGAGGTCTGGCAGGTGACTCTGAATGTTCACAAATGTTGTATGTTAACAGACTGACAATTGCACAAAGTTATTTGTTACAATTGATGTATTAAGGCCTCTTCACACTGAGCGTGACATGATAAAGTGAAACAATTAGCAGATGATTTGTGCTTTCACACCAAACATGAAGTGATCAATCATCTCCAGCTAATTTACACCTGTAAGATAGATGGATCTGACAGTAAATTTCACTTGCACAACATGTCATACTTTCCAGCTGATCAGTCCCTTGATTTTCACTTGAAACAAACTTAAAACTTTAGCAAACCCTTATAGAATAACATGTAAAAAAGGTGATGCATAAAATAAACAATTAAATGGATTGCTCTATAAGCAGGAGCAGTACAGACAGAAGAAATAAAAGAAGACTATGATATGGGGTACACTTGTTCTTGAAAGAGAGAAACACAGCTATGTTTATCACCTAGGTATTAACTAGGTTGTATGTATGACTCATGTTCAGCAGATCCACAAGCATAGAGGAGAGTTTGGACCAGCCTGATGGATTCCCCCATCATAATGTGAGTTCACATTGCTTGAATAATCCTAACTGGATGCTTCATAAGTCTGTCCATATAACTGCGAAAATCGTTTCTCATTACTTTCTCTTCTTTGGATCAGAGTTTCAAGAACCGCAACAAAACATTTCACAAATTCTTCCCTGAGATTCCAGAGACTAAAGATCTAGAACATGTTGAGAAGTCACAAACAATCTCATTAATATCTCACATTCTATTTCCAATTCAGTTTTTATTCACATAATGCTTTTTTTCAATGCTGGATTGTTTCAAAGCAGCTTTACATATAATGAAAAGAAAAATAAAGAAAACAGGAAAATTATGACAAATATATAACAGAACACATGGTATTACTGCAAATTTTATTGTTGATTATAAGATGTATATTAGTAAAACTAATTTATTGTTGTACTAGATTATAATTGGGTTAATGAATATAAAGTTAACTGAACGGATAATAACTAGCATATTTGGACCATTTGAGGAAGTGGACCTGCATCAGAAATACCTGTCATTGTGTGTGAAGACTCATACCTGTCTCCATGGTTAATGAGAGGGTGATGTATCCAGGTAATGGCCGTTTTCATACATCATTGAAGTTTTGGTTCCTTGCTGTCCTTGCCAAACATGTCCTTGTCACTTTGTTTCCCTGTTGGCTTGCTTACTAGGAGACTGCTGACATTTTTTACAAAACCTACTGGCTTTGAGTTTTGTTAATTGTTAATTTTGCTTTAAACATAATGGGATAATTATAGTCCTAAAGATTCTATTATTTCTACATACCTGAAATGTGACCTCTGCATTTAACCCATCACTGGTGAGGAGTAAACACACACTGTAAGTCATGAACACACACCTGGAGCAGTGGGCAGCACACTACTGCGCCTGAGAAGCAATTGGGGGTTAGGTGCCTTGATCAAGGGCGCTTCAATTACTACCTGCCAGCACTGGAATTGAACCAGCAACCTTCTGATTGCAAGCCAGACTCACTAACCAGTAGGCCACAACTGTACATTACATGTACACTTGTCATTTCACAACATGTAATCATTACCTGTTGTTAATGACAAAGTTAAATGGTCCCTCATTTGTAAGTTGCTTTGAATAATGAATAAATGTAAACATATTCTTGATTTAATTGTAAACAATTCCCTAGTGCAAAATGAAAAAATCTTGCTCCCCTTAAAATGACTTAAAATGCCAGACAGCAGTCAGATCGCAGTTTAGTCTTTATAAGCCAAACAGCAGTCAGATACTTTTGTCAGTTTTTTCAATCTTGCTGGTATTTTTATTCAATGCTGGTTCATTTTATTCTGATGAATGTCAAGTACAATTAATTCTCACTACTAGAGCCCATGAAACAGGAAGTCTTTACTGACTCTTTAGATCTGGCAGAAATAGCTTTTAATGAAGCAACAAATATGGGTTTACTTTTCCTAGTTTAAATAAATAGTTTAGAACTACATTATAATCATAGCATTGTGTTTGTGTGATACTGCAGATCTCCAGTCTGTCGAGTTTAGAGGAGAACATTGAGGAGCACAAGATTTCTCCTGCGGAGGATCTTAAGAGTCTGAACACTGAATCTCTTCACAATGAGTCTTACTGACACCATCTGTACACATGTGTCTGAACACAGTTTGTGTACTTCTTGTGTACTATACAGTATGTGTACTTTATGTGTACATAATAAACCCAGATGGTTATTTATATCCATAAATCTATATGCATATGGAATAAACCACCAGCCATGACCTCTGGGTGACCTAATATGGCTACAGCAGTAATTACCTCTGAGATATTTACCATGATCTTATTGAAATGCAAAAATACTATCGGACTACTATAATTACTATCAGACAGTGTAAATGCAAACACTTCAAGCCAATTAAAGGTTTTCCTGTGATCCTGTGACAAAACTGAGAGAGTAGAGAACAGCTGTGCTGTTTTCACACACAAACTGTCCACTTGCAAAGTGAGTGTGTTATTTCACCTCAGTGTTCTTATGCTTTCACTGACACACCTTTCAGGAAATGATTATTGGTCAAGCTGGTATGTGATCCGTCTGGAAGGGAAACATCTGATGTTGTATGGGTTATCCATTTTCTCTCTCTCTGTGTGTAGAGTGGTTCTTTTGCTGTTGTCATCAGGGTACATCAGCTTGCGGATGGTGGAGTTCTGCTGGAGTTTACAGTACAGGGAGAGTGAGTACACACACAACATAACACACCATATATACACACACATCGATTTTAAATCAACTATAGGAGCTTCTGTTCACATGTTCCTGAATGTCCTCTATGTTAATTATAATGATGATATTATATATAATTAATATAGTTCAATTGAAAATTGATTGATGAAATCTCATCATTTACATTTATTCATTTAGCAGACGCTTTTATCCAAAGCGACAGTTGTGGAATACAACAAGCGAGTCAACCTGAAGAGGCAACTAGACACAATAAGTGCTCACAATACAAGTTTCACACATTGCTCAGAGTATCATATGCTACAACAAGGGAATCTCATCAGCGGTGGATCTTTTGAGCTGAAGGCTTGTAAGCATCAGTCTGTATTACAGTAGCTAAAATAATTCTGACATCTGCACACTTGATAGATTTCACTTTTATACACTTTCATAATCCACCTTTTCAGCTTTCACTTTCTGTTGTGAGTGTGCTCCTGGCATTCACTACATTATGGGGACCAAATGTCACCGGAAGAATATTAATACTATTAAATTCTGACCTTGTGGGGACATTTTGTAGGTCCCCATAAGGATTTAAGGTTCAGGATTTTTGTGTGTCACATACACACTGGCATACACACTGTATATTTTCTTTCATGGTTTTTCATGTCATCCGACTCGAGTCCACAACCCTGCACCAGCAGTCCATAAACTGGTGGATGTGTCAGTATTGAACAGTCTGAGGGAAGAAACTCCTTCTGAGCCTCTCAGTTTTGGTCATCAGACTACAGAAACATCTGCTAGATTGCAGCAGGCAGAACTGAATATCTTTAATGTGAACATGTTTAATGTGTAGATATCATGCAGTTAGGGGAGAGCAGTCCCAGAGATGCGCTCAGCATCTGAGCAGTTCCCACACCACACTGAGATGCACTGATACTGCACTTGATACTCTCTCTACTGGAGACCCTTCGATCATAAATGGGGTGTAAGTTCGCTGCTGCCTCCTTTAGAAGTCCACAATCATTACCTTAGTTTGATGGCATTCAAAAAGAGACATTTTGACTTCCATGATGTTAGTTTCTCCACCTCATCAAAGTAGGCGTGAAGGTGTTGAAGATGAGGTCCAACACCACTGTATCATTATCAATTTGACGATAGATCTCTCACAACAACATACCAGGTCGCTTTCTAAGACATTCACATATTCTGTTCCTGTCTGGTGGAATAAGCTGCCAGCCTCCATCCGATCTGCTGAGATTATCACAACCTTCAAGAAAGAACTGAAAACACACGTTTCTCAGACACCTGACTAATCCCTAATGCTTCAATGTTTAACCTTGTTTAACTTGAATAGAATAGAATAGAATAGAATAGAATAGAATAGAAAGAGCTTTATTGCCAAGTATATTTACACACACAAGGAATTTGTCTTGGTGACAGGAGCTTTCAGTGTGGAATTAAAATAAGGAAAACAGTTATATAATACAGTAAAGTGCAGCAATAGAAGTAGTTTTGTGAATGTACAGAAAGCTTACTGCACAGATATGTTATTTACAGTATTATTTACAGGTGTACAGATTATGATTGTTATTTACAGATGTACAATTCGGGATGTTATGTAGTAATATACAGTTGTGTTGGGTAGTGTGAAGGTGTGACAGTTTTAATTGTTCAGACTTAATAAAGCCTGGGGGAAAAAACTGTTCTTGTGTCTGGCGGTTCTGGTGCTTGGTATTCTGTAGCGCAGCCACAGGGTAGCAGTTCAAAGAGGGAGTGCGCTAGATCTGTGGGGTCCAAAGTGATTTTTTTAGCCCTTTTTCTCACTCTGGAGGTGTAGAGGTCATGGAGGTTGGGCAGGAGGGAACCAATGATCCTCTTGGCCATCCTGACTGTCCATTGTAGTCTCCTAATATCTGATTTGGCAGCTGAACCATACCAGACAGTTATGGATGAGTACAGGACAGACTTGATGATGGCCGAGTAGAACTGTTTCAGCAGCTCCTGTGGCAGGTTGAACTTCATTAGTTGACGAAGGAAGTATAACCTCTGTTTTCCCACTTCAAGTCCTGAGAGATGGTGGTGCCCAGGAACCTGAATGACTTCACTGCTGCCATAGTGCTGTCCATGATGGTTAGTGCGGAGACTGCTGGGGGCTCTCTTCTAAAGCTGGTTGAAAGTATATACTTTCAACCAGCATAACTGGTGTTTCTGGTTCATATTATTTCCTGTGCTTCATATTATAATTGCCAAATTATATATCAATAATAATCTGTGGCGGCTGTACTGCTGAATACCGTAGGAATCTTACTGCTTATTCTGCCATGTTCCTCTAACAAAATGAAGTGCTTTGTGTCTCTTTTACTGTAAACATGTTGATTTACTCCACCAATGTAGTCAGATCTGTTATATAGTAATAAACCATGTGATGTCTGTTAAAGCACAGAAGGCAAATAAAACCTCACAGATGAAGACTCAGTGTCAGTTTATACACTCATGCTGTATGATCATTAGCACATGTATGTCTTTTACTCACTGTTGAGCTGTTAAATGTCTGTGATTCCTCACTTCTTTATGCATTTGCCTGTTTTACACACAAATATGCTATTAGCACTATAGATAATTATAAACTAAAATTATAAAATTAATTTTCATTTGCATGAGTATAGAAAAATATTAAAAAGTACTCAGATCACAAAAGACGTTTAACGAGCAAAGAATTATAGATATATGTATACATGTCCATATCAATTCGTACATGGCACATCAGTTATATAATAAGTTTGAGGCAATAATATAAATGAGATTAAATGTAATGTGACATGCGTTTATATAATATCTGGCACAAGGTTTAATAATTTATATAAATTAATGTCATCTATGTTTATCTATGTGTTTTCATAAAAAATATCCTGTTTTTTGCAATCCGTTACCGTTGCTTCACTATTGCCATCTCTGTTTGAAACATTAAAATGTATTTTACTTTACATACTTTTCTTTACGTATGTTGAATGAAGCCAAGCACACATTTCCCGGGAAACCGGACCCGCCAGCTCAGATTATAAATCCGTATAATAAATTTACTGTTGCAAATGCGGGTATAGTAAGGACAGCGTTTTGAACGCGGATCTTTAATGCACTTGCTCAACAATTAAGTTTTGTTTATTTCTATTAAAAAAACATTTTTTGAACTGCTGCTGTATATGTTTTAATAATTACGGCTGAATTTAAAAATTGTTAAATGTAATGTACTAAGTAACTTATTCAAGCAGGTCTCAGCGCTCAATCTCCTCCTCTCGCGAGACTTCCTGCAGCTCTTGTTCAGGGTAAAGCAAGTTCATGTGCTGTCGCGAGACTTCGTGTTGTTGTTGTTGTTGTGACGATGGCGGCGGGCGCGGAGGCTCCGGACTCTTGGTATCTGGCGCTGCTCGGGTTCGCCGAACATTTTCGAACCTCCAGTCCTCCCAAGATCCGCCTGTGCGTGCACTGCCTTCAGGCTGTCTTCCAGTTTAAGCCTCCGCAGAGAGTCGAGGCCCGAACGCACCTTCAGCTGGGATCGGTGCTCTACCACCACACAAAGAACAGCGAGCTGGCCCGCACGCACCTCGAGAAAGCGGTGAGAGTATGCAGGAAACCCCGAGGCTTAAGCCCAGCGAATAGGCCGCAGACCCGGCCACGAATTAAACGCCTTATTGTGAAAAATACTGTTTATTAACACAGCCACTGAGACAATAGAGTCGAGCACGTAACTCGAGTCCTATCAAATAAAGGGTTAGGGACTTTCAGGGCCCTTGATATAAATAATTTTGAGCGACTTCTCTTGTGTTTCTCTAGTGCGTGTGGGTTGTGTTTGTGTAGAGTGTAATGAAGTGTCATTTATAATCTGTAAGTGTCTGATGTCTCTGTTTGTCTTTGTTTTTAGTGGCTCATCTCACAGCAAGTATCCTTTAACACATTTGTCATCAACCACCTTAACTTTGAGTCAAAACCAGAATTGTGTTTAGATTGTATGAGGATTCTGTAAAATCTGTGTGTTCTTTTGCTGGTGTATGTTTTGCATTTTCTTTATAAACTTTATCTTCTAATTTAAACCTACACTGCAGCGCCTGTCTAAACCATACAGTTTGGTTAATTAGAAGTTTCCTTAAGTTTCATGTGCAGGTGCCTCAGTTTGAGGATGTGAAATTTGAGGCTGCCAGTCTCCTGTCTGAGCTTTACTGCCAACAGGTGAGTTTAGTTTGAATCCAGCTCAACATCTTTCTCAATGTCCTGGGCTTGTGTTTCCCAAACGCATTGTAAGGCTAAGCAGATCCTACAGATCACAAATGAACTTTACAGTTTACATAGGCTTATGATGCTTTTGGGAAAAATGAATAAATACATAACGATATTCTTAGATATACTTGTCTTTTATGAGAGACTTTGTCTTTAAAATATGAAGGCAGTCTGAATATAGCTGTTTGCTGTTTAATCATTTAGCAGATTTTTTTATTCAAAGTGTTTTTAATTCAAAAAGAATAAACTTATAAAATGATTGACTGTGATGTCACAGATGACATTTTTGCTCTTATTTCTCAGAACTTGGTGGACTCTGCGAAGCCTCTTCTGCGGAAGGCCATTCAGATCTCCCAGCAGACGCCATACTGGCACTGCAGACTGCTGTTCCAGCTGGCTGTGAGTTCCTCTGTACTGCAACACCAGCTCTGATGTTAGACCTCGCAGAAACAATACATTTACACTTAGCAGATGAGAAGTTCATTCAGAGACTGAGCTTGAGACAAGTTGTTACATTTTGATGAAAGAAGACCAACAGAATTGGTTTCTTTAAAGTAACCCTCACTGATTTGGTTTACAGTAACATCAAGGACATGTCTTAAAAAATAAACGTTTATGTTGTAATGATGTTGTTTTGCGTACAGCAACTTCACACTCTAGAGAAGGACCTGGTGTCAGCCTGCGATCTGTTGGGAGTTGGTGCTGAATATGCTAGAGTTGTTGGGTCTGAATACACCAGGTGTTAATTATTTATTATTCTGTTCAGTGTAACAGTCTTCAGGTTTGACATCACAGGTTCATTCTGAATGTTTCTGCTATTTTCACAGAGCTCTCTTTCTGTTGAGTAAAGGCATGGTGAGTAACATCTGTCTGACATCAATGTCAGTAGTGTTTAATATCACAAACATGATCTTCACTCTCTCTCCATCACTGTCAGTAGTGTTTAATATCACAGACATGATGTTCACTCTCACTCCATCACTGTCAGTAGTGTTTAATATCACAGGCATGATCTTCACTCTCTCTCCATCACTGTCAGTAGTGTTTAATATCACAGGCATGATCTTCACTCTCTCTCCATCACTGTCAGTAGTGTTTAATATCACAGGCATGATCTTCACTCTCTCTCCATCACTGTCAGTAGTGTTTAATATCACAGGCATGATCTTCACTCTCTCTCCATCACTGTCAGTAGTGTTTAATATCACAGGCATGATCTTCACTCTCTCTCCATCACTGTTTTGTTTGCAGTTGTTGCTGATGGAGAGGAAGCTACAGGAAGTTCATCCCCTCCTGACGCTGTGTGGACAGATTGTTGAAACCTGGCAGGGAAACCCCATTCAGAAGGAATCTCTCCGTGTTTTCTTCCTAGTGCTGCAGGTGACACATTACCTGGATGCTGGACAGGTGAGTGTTGCACCTCCTCACACACATTGTCTTGTTTTCAGGCACGTATTGCTGTTGTAGACTTATGTAAGCAGTTATTCATGACTTGTGTGTCTGTGTGTATGTAGGTGAAGAGTGTGAAGCCGTGTCTCAAACAGCTTCAGCAATGTATCCAGACCATCTCAACACTCCATGACGATGAGATTCTGCCCAGTAACTCTGCAGATCTCTTCCACTGGCTGCCCAAGGAGCACATGTGTGTTCTCGTCTACCTTGTGAGTGACACATACACACTTTCAACTTTTCATATACCTAATACAAGTTGTATCAATATGTTGTGATGTTACCTCTTGGTATTCCAAAGTATTAAAACTTTAAATCTTTAAATAGATGGAGATCTGTATGTGCATGAATTCATTTTGTTTATTTAGCTTTAGCAGTCATGTGATTTTTATTCAATGAGGATTTTGTCATCACACACTGACACCGAGTTTGAAATGAGCTCATCTGTGTCTCCTGAATGGTGGACAGTCTCTGAACATGAGTCTGTTCAAGGGCTGTTTGTGTATATGAATGTACCATGTGTGTGTTTCAGGTGACTGTCATGCACTCAATGCAGGCTGGATACCTGGAGAAAGCTCAGAAGTACACAGATAAAGCCCTCATGCAGCTAGAGAAACTCAAGAGTATGTCATGTGACAACACAAACACATGACATTCACATGTTGAGAATATTGAAATATTGATCAGATTTGATTGTTAATATCTGCTTGTGTCTCAGTGCTGGACTGCAGTCCCATCCTGTCCTCATTTCAAGTCATTCTGTTGGAGCACATCATCATGTGTCGTCTGGTGACCGGACACAAGGCCACAGCACTGCAGGAGGTGTGTGTGTGTCTCTGCATGTGTCTGTGTTTTTGCTCATTTCCTTCATTTGTGTGTGTGTTGCTGTATTGAGTGTGTGTGTGTGTGTGTGTGTGTGTGTGTGTGTGTGTGTGTGTGTGTGTGTGTGTGTGTGTGTGTGTGTGTGTGTGTGTGTGTGTGTGTGTGTGTGTGTGTGTGTGTGTGTGTGTGTGTGTGTGTGTTCAGATTTCACAGGTGTGTCAGTTATGTCAACAGTCTCCTCGGCTCTTCTCCAATCATGCAGCTCAGCTCCACACACTGCTGGTAAGTTTATCTCTTTATTCCCAGTATTTTACATCATCTACATGTATAAGAGCTTCACATGTACTGTTATTCATTTAGCAGACACTTTTAGCCAATTTGACTTCCAAATGTGAAACAACAGAAGTGATTCTATGTATTATACATTAGCAGAACAAAGGTTCGATTCCGGGAACACGCACACTGATTAAATGTATAATTTGAATGTATTGTAAGTCACTTTGGATAAAAACATCTGCAAATGTAAAATGTCAGCATAAGATTTGCTTTAATGCTTTATTATAAAGTTTTAGATCATTCAGAGAAGTTCAGACCATAATGAAAATCAAGTTTAGATACAGAAAATAAACTTTTCTTATGGAGGACAGAGAGGACATGATGTACTTCATATCTGTCGAAAACAGTCCTCAGTTCTTCTAGGAACAAATCATAACTATTTCAAATCATGTTCAGTCGTGGACTTTTTTTGGAGAATTAGTATGGAATTGTCTTGTGCAGATCATGTGACGTGTGTGTTCTCAGGGTTTATATTGTATCTCTGTGAACTGTATGGACAACGCTGAGGCTCAGTTCACTACAGCCCTCAGGGTGAGACCTCTTTAACTTCACATATTAAAGCTTCATTGAAAATGCTGTTTATAAACCACATATCAACATCCTCCACGTCACATCTGGATTCTGAGAGTGAGTAATTCAAATACTTGTGTTTCAGCTGACCACACACCAGGAGTTGTGGACATTCATTGTGACCAATCTGGCAAGTGTGTACATCAGAGAGGGAAACAGACACCAGGAGGTTTGTCAGTCTGCACCTCATTCCTCATCCACAACCAGACAGAAGCAACTGAAAGCATAACTACATTAGCAAAACTATTGAATCAGTGTTTATCAGAGTTCAGAATGTGTTTTGAATGGTGTTCTTGTGTACAGCTCTACAGTCTGTTGGAGAGGATCAACCCAGACCACAACTTTCCTGTCAGGTAATGTGAATCTGCTTTCACTGCTGCTTTCTTGTTTGTTTTCATATCACATTCAGTTCACTTCTGTTTGTCTGGTCTAGCAAAAAAAGGGTTAGACAAAAAAAATTTGAAATTCAGTTTTAGTGTCAGTCTGAAGATTCAGATTGGTTACTGTAACATACACTACATGCAGTAGTGAATAACTGATCTGTGCACAACTGTTTTGATGATGTCATTAACAATTAATGAAACAAAATGAACCGTTTGGAAACATCAGGTCTAAACAAGTGACCGGTTACCAGAATATAAAAGTTTCTCTCTGGACTCTTGTGCAGTTCTCACTGTCTGCGAGCAGCTGCGTTCTACATCCGTGGACTTCTGTCCTTCTTTCAGGGTCGATACAATGAAGCCAAGTAAGTTTGCTCTTCCTGTGTGTGTGTACAGTAAGTGATCAAAATAATGATAAAGCTCATCAGAAACGTGTGTCTGGGTGTGTGTGTGTCTGGGTGTGTGTGTGTCTGGGTGTGTGTGTGTCTGGGTGTGTGTGTGTCTGGGTGTGTGTGTGTCTGGGTGTGTGTGTGTCTGGGTGTGTGTGTGTCTGGGTGTGTGTGTGTCTGGGTGTGTGTGTGTCTGGGTGTGTGTGTGTCTGGGTGTGTGTGTGTCTGGGTGTCTGGGTGTGTGTGTGTCTGGGTGTGTGTGCTGGGTGTGTGTGTGTCTGGGTGTCTGGGTGTGTGTGTGTCTGGGTGTCTGGGTGTGTGTGTGTCTGGGTGTGTGTGTGTGTGTCTGGGTGTGTGTGTGTGTGTCTGGGTGTGTGTGTGTGTGTCTGGGTGTGTCTGGGTGTGTGTCTGGGTGTGTCTGGGTGTGTGGGTGTGTCTGGGTGTGTCTGGGTGTGTGGGTGTGTCTGGGTGTGTGGGTGTGTGTGTGTCTGGGTGTGTGTGTACTGTGTCAGTGACCAAAATAACAATAAAGCTCATCAGAAACGTGTCTGGGTGTGTGTGTACTGTGTCAGTGACCAAAATAACAATAAAGCTCATCAGAAACGTACCTGTCTGTGTGTGTGTCTGTCTAGACGTTTCCTCCGGGAGACCCTCAAGATGTCCAATGCAGAAGATCTGAATCGTCTGACTGCTTGCTCTCTGGTGCTGCTGGGACACATATTCTATGTGCTGGGAAACCACAGAGTAACTCACACACCCCTACAGTCTATATCACTTCTGCTGTAGAAGACAAGCTCAGTCCTCCTGCCTTTGGTTCAGCCTTAAGCTGAAGCCTGGAGAGAGTTTCGGTCACACTGTCCTGAACACTGAACAAAGCTCAGTCCCATTGTAATCTGTGCAGCTGTCTACACTAAAACCATCTCATGAACACATCTGCTTCAGATACTGTATTTACCATTGTCTGAAGTTAAATCATTATTTACAGATACCATGATTTAGTTTTACAGTTGTGTATAAAATTTCTGTATTCTAAATAACCATGTCTATTGAAAATGACGTCAAACGCATCATGACACAGTAACCAGTGTAGATGTACTTCAGTTGTATGTGTCCAGTGCATAAAATATTTTTGTCTTCCTCAGAAGTGTGGCCATGGTTTAGTTGCCTTTGTGCAGTGGGTTCTGTCTGAACTTTCTAAGTGTTTTTAAAAAGGCTGTTTGTGTTCAGGAGAGCAACAATATGGTGGTTCCAGCAATGCAGCTGGCCAGTAAGATTCCTGACATGTCAGTACAGCTGTGGTCATCTGCACTTCTGAAAGGTGAGTGTCTCCAGCAAACCTTTAAAGCATATTTGTCCACCCCAAAATGAAAATTTCTGGATAATTTACTCACCCCCATGTCATCCAAGACGTTTATGTTTTTAAGGTTCATAAGGAAAACATTCCAGGATTTTTCTTCATCTAATGCAATTCAACGTGTTTTTTTTGAAGGTCCAAAATAAGGTTACAATGCAGCTTCAAACAGTTCCTCTCGACCCTAGATGACGAATAAGGGTAACATTTCAAGACCAAGGCTAACATTTGTAGTTAAAAAGAATTTTTTTTTTCCAAAAATGAATGTTTTGTTAGACAAGACCATTATTTATTAGCTAGGGCCATATTCATTAGCTAGTGGAGATATATATATAATATATAATCTCTTATTAATTCAGTGGCAGAACTCGCAGTTTGTGTTACTGTTAATGTGCTGTAGAAGCATTAAGTCTGTTCACGCTGTGGTTGATGATGATAGTTATCATTTTAAAAATCATTAGATATGTAAGAGGATGGCACAGTCCACATCACAACTACTACCATAGATACAAGAAACAATATCATTGGGATCACTTATATAGCTATAATAAAATATTGACTGTCAATTAAATCCACTCAAATTTAAAGGGCTTGCGCATTTCCTGCAGTGCACAAACTTGGAATAAACATAGCATTATCATCTTTCAGTGTTTCTTCAGACACAAACATGTAAATGTTGTGCAGCAGGGGACACTTGGGTGTTGCTAGAACCGGCTCTTCAATTTGAACATTTTTAACCAATGTTTCATGTGTCTGTTTGTGAAGATCTGAACAAGGCCTGTGGTAATTCAATGGATGCCCATGAAGCTGCGCAGATGCACCAGAATTTCTCCCAGCAACTCCTGCAGGATCACATAGCTGCCTGCAGCCTGCCTGAACACAACCTTATCAGTGTACGTCTTTCTCCCTCTCTCTCTCTGGCCATGAAACTGACATTGCTGACATGGCATTAAAGATTACATGAATAAATAAGTATTTGGCAGTTTCTCATTTTAATTGCGCTTATGTCAAATATCAATTTAATCTAATTTTAAACTTGTTCATTTACTGTGTGTGTGTGTGTGTGTGTGTGTGTGTGTGTGTGTGTGTGTGTGTGTGTGTGTGTGTGTGTGTGTGTGTGTGTGTGTGTGTGTGTGTGTGTGTGTGTGTGTGTGTGTGTGTGTGTGTGTGTGTGTGTGTGTGTGTGTGTGTGTGTGTGTGTTGCAGTGGACAGACGGGCCTCCCCCTGTGCAGATTCAAGCTCAGAATGGACCTACAACCAGCCTGGCCAGCCTCCTTTAAACCTCTCACACACATACATCAGTGTCCTCCAGGCCCTTAACACACAGGGGAAACTCCGCTGCCTTTGACCTGCAGTTTTTTTTTTGTTTTTTTTTTACCTTCTATTATTTCGATTTTAAATTCAGGAATGTGGAATTGAGGCAGGTGATGGTAATAAAATATTCACACTTGTTACATCAACTAAACAGGAATGTTTTACCTACAGTAATATTGAATGTGTGCATTAGCTGCAAAAGACTTATATTTTTAATTATATTTTCTTTATATTTAATATTGCACACATTCAATATTACTTACTGGACTGACCCAAAACACTGTTAGACAAACAGTTCTTGAGTTTGGGAGTTGCAACAGACTGTTGAAACTTAGATGGACAAATAAAATGTCCAGTAGGAACCAAAATATGAGAAAGATTTAGACCTTAGACTTCACCAGCACACCTGCATATGATTGGGCAGTTGAAAGCTTAACTGCAAGAAAGAATGGAAATGAAAATACATTGTAATGCTGTTTAAATTCTTAATGTGTTGTGTAAGATTTATTTTTAAGTGTATTGCAAAAGTAACTAAAATTCTAGTCATTTTTCTTTGCAGGTTTTTTTTTCTCATGTTGATTTTACTAACAGCCCGATTTTACTATTTTGAGAATTGTGCAGTAAAATTAAATCGTCATTGGGTTTGAAGCAGTTAAATTAACTTCATGTTTAATTACATTGTATGACTTAAGGAAGGTTTGTAGTGATACACTCTTGTATAGATTCTTTTTTTTACCTAAAATCAGCTGAAGTTGCATAAGAGAATGAAGCTTAAATATGTTTTGCATTATGATGCATTTTCATGACAGCATGATTCCGCTTTAAGTGTTTTGACATCATTGTTACATTTTCTTTATGCTGGTTTAAATTAAAAAAAAATCAAGTCCTTGGTAATATAAGTCAAATTATGAATGAATTACAGTCATGAGGATTTAATTTTTTGATAATACAAGCTTCATTTTCTTCATGCTGAATCCTTACGTTCTGTTGGGTGAAAGTGGATGAAAGTGACGCGGAGGTTCAGCCACACATCCTCGTCAATGGTATGTTACAGAAAGGCTGATTTTTAAATGAACACAGACTTTATAAAGTTTTTTACACTTTAAGATTCATTATAACACAGCTGAGGAGGATGTGTGACCTCACCAGCAGAGGGCGCTGTTAAACAGTTGTGTGTGCTGGTCAGTTATCCTCTGTAGAACTAATCTGAACTTCAGTGTTTGGACCAATCCAGTTCATATGAGTTTAGTTCTATACCCATAAAACACTGTAGAAATTTGTAGGTGGACGAATCCAAAGGCTTTATTGGACTTCTGAGTGACACTTGCATGAAACATGAACTTTATATCATCTGATTTTCTTTCACATGGTCACGTTGACGCAAACATTCAGTGTGAAAGCAGCATCTCCTGCTGGTCTGACTGGAGTTTAGTCGCTCAATACAGATTTACACTTTATTTTTCAGTCTTGATGACAGACTTTTTTTCATCTTCTGCTCAGACTGCTCTTGATTTGTTATTGGAATGTCATGTTATACTCTGTACAAATGCTGGGGGAACAGCCTTTTGTTTTAAAGGTTATTTCCTTTTCCTCTGTAGTTT
The DNA here is from genome assembly GCA_036877525.1 of Chromobotia macracanthus. Classification (NCBI taxonomy): domain Eukaryota; kingdom Metazoa; phylum Chordata; class Actinopteri; order Cypriniformes; family Botiidae; genus Chromobotia; species Chromobotia macracanthus. Next base: position 5,225,871 of record JAZGTH010000038.1, on the reverse strand, counting down.
TAATAAATACATTTGTTCCATTTTGTAAAGTTTGAATATTTATATAATACCACACATAACAATATTAAAATCTGTCAATAATTTGATTTGCAATAGCCTTTGTTTGTATAAATGTAAGAAAGACATTGTTTGTTTATCTAGTTTAACACACTCTAAACATGCTGTGACTTTGGGTAGACAAAAAAGACCTGTTATTGTTAATGGTTGCTTCAGCTGTAGGACTGACCCCATATCAGCTGTAGCCACTGGCTCAAATAACTGTATTTTTAAACTCATATTTGATCTTTTTGTCAGTTTCACAATCATTTTTCAAAATAAAATTGTTGACCTGTATAAAGTATTCTGTGTGATTCATTAAGTCTGAAGGTGGATTTTGTCTTTTATGCATCAGTGATTGTTTCAGACCCGTTTCACATTCACAGTGTTTATTAAAACCTGTCTGACTGATCCAGATACTGTCTGTGAAACATGTTCACTTTTGTAAAATTATTAGGGTAATTTATGCTCTATGTACAGTTTCCTCTGGGTAATTTAACCTCTATCAACCATTTGTGGCATAACGTTCCTCAGATTAAATTCAGTATTTCAACTTTTCATGACCATGTGAAGCTGCATTTTAAATCAACCGACATCTTTTCTATAATTGTGTAGAAAGTGTGAAATATAAGGGTTTGGTGAGTAAACAGTGAACAGACTATTTTTTCCTCATTCAGAAATAATTTGATCTAACAGGAGGTTTTCATAAATTATCTTTCATGCTGCGTTAATAATCTTTGAAAAGCTGTTTAATATACTGAAAGATCAGCTGCAGATATTTTTATAATAAAATATTATGTAATATTTTTATTAAATAATACAAATATATTTATTA